>JACEIK010005527.1:16569-30875 GCA_018107945.1 Datura stramonium | reverse complement strand
CCAGCCAGGCACCAGATGTGCTTAGGCTCAGTAGTCTAGTAGTTCAGGTCCTAGTAGGACACCAGGTGCCAGTCATACCCCCAAGGTGGGGCGTGACAAAAAGTGCTGTAAAAATGTGGGACATCAGTCTTCTCATGCGAAATTTAAGTGACTCACAGATGCAAGCATTTGATTCTTGCTACTTGTTCCTTTTTGGATTCCAATTCTTTTCCTTTTCTTAGTTATTGTAGCTATTTTCTTTGGTTTTATAGTTAAACATACAAAAAGATATTTTTTGTGTTTATTTGGTACTCACACCATTATGCAGGGCCATAACATCTGACAAGAATACCAACAAGGCTACATCTTCTTTCAAAGGCAAGGGAAAGGGTAAAAGAAAAATCAAGGATACTGATATCCTTGCTAACATGAAAGAGAGCCTCTGTTTCTGCTTTGAGGTCATGAAGCCCTCATCAAATATCAGAATGGCCGATCCTTCATATTGGAGGAAAGCTTCAATATGGTTGGGCTAGGAGATGAGTGCCCTCGTATCATCTGACAATTTTCTTGTAATACATCAAAATACCCTAAGATCAAACTCATGAGTAGAAATTAATAAAAATAGGAAACTTCACACCAGGTCACAAAACGAGTCGTCCAATACATTTGTTGTGACCTAATGGGTCGTTAAGTGACCTGTCGGGTGGCGACCAGTTGAGAAGGTGTCATTCTCAAGCAGTGGCAACCAATGGGATGGCGAGTCGTTTTCACTTGCAGTGACTCATTGTCTGACCCGTCAGGTGGTTAAAGAATGATTGGGAAGTGCTGGAAACGGTTGGAGAGATGAGTCATCATACATCTAACGACTCGTCAAGTGGCCCGTGGGGAAAGGAACATCAATAGATGAGGATTTGTCCAGTGATGACGACGAGTGGGATGACGAGTCGTCCAGTTGGGTAACGACTCATCTAGTCCCTAATTGGGACTAGCAATGACAGTTTTCCTGTGAAATTAGCAAGGGTGTTATTGTAAATCCTAAGCTTCTAAGCCCTAAACTACATCGTTTTAAGCCTTGAAAGAAGTGTATTAAGGGATTTTAAGTTACTCTAACTAATTCTACTCCCATGCATGCAAGTTTAGAGGTTTTCCATTGAAGATCAATCTTAGAATCCTCCAATTCTCCTCCAAATCTCTTGGGCTTTCAAAGCCAATTTTAGAATTAGTTTACCAAGGTATGTAGGGCCGTGAATGATAGTTTTATTTCACCCTAATGCCCAAATTTCTCCTCATACTCATAAATTCAAGTGTATAATCCTATGAGGCTTTAACCCAAATTGATGAAATTCTCTATGATTTATTTATGAGTCAATTCCTTTCATGTTTCAAAGCATGTTTTAAGATTCATTAGTAGATTTTATATACTAATTGATTACAAATTCATGTTTTCATGTTTTATAAGATTATGCCCAATAATGCAAGTTCATGAAATAGTTAGTCTATGATTGATGATTTCAAGTATGATGAAATATCTAGCATGTACGTATGTTCATGAATTACCCATATATGAATCTATGATTTTGACTAGTGATGACTATTTAAAGTATGCATGATCTTTAGATTTTGCTTTAGATTTTGGGTAATCCCACTCAGATTTAGTATGTTTTCATGATTTAGTTTAGTTCTATAAATCAGCTTACCACATGGTTTTGGAGTCTATACTCCCTTATTCAACTTATTCTATGTTTGGAGCCAGGACTTCCTGTATTAAGATTTCAAAATATGCATGTAATTTCATTATCATCTTTGTTGAAAAATGATGGTTTTAGCTTCACCGAAAAATGATAGAGAGTGCCTTGCATGTTTTTACAAGCAGTTTCTAGCATCGAGTAGGCTAGGGGTTTTATTCATGAATATCTCCTATCTTAGAACTACGTGCCAATGTAGGATTTTACATTTTACCTTGGGACCTTCCTTGTGAGCCTCCCCTTCCCCAAATAGGCCTTCATCTTGTCATAGTTATCATGGTAGCGCCCTTAGCCCTGGAAAGGCTTTGGACGGCTCTGTCCACTTGAATATAATAGTTGGGATCACATAAGCTCAATCATGATTGTGTCGGTTATATGAAGGTCTCCCATTGTTCCTCATGATATTAGTAATTAAAGTTTATTAGTTATGATATTATGTTTTTAGTAGGATTGACCCAATGATCATGTTATCAATTTTTACTTGTGAATCTCAGTTTCAGCTTTAGGTCATTCAATTCAGTTATGAGATCCAATTTATGTCTATTCATGTCTTCAGACATCAACATGCATTCTATACTCTCAAAATCTTATGATGTATATGATTTCAGTTTATACTTACTAAGCCTATTTTACTTACCTTGCATACTCAATATACGCCAAGTACTAACCGTATACTCTATGTCGTATCATTTCATGATACAAGTCCTTGTGATTAGACTCAGATGCGTCGTTAGTTCTGCTCTTGTTCCAGCTCAGACCCTGCCTTAGGGGAGTCCTCATCCTCCGAGGACATCTATCTTTCAGTATTGTTTTGTCAGTTTGTCTTAGACTTAGAGATAGCTGGGGACTTGTCCAAGCATCTCATCAGTTAGTAGAGGTTTTTCAAACATACATTTGTGTATTCAACTTTGGACTCAGGGTTATGATATTACTTATGGGTAGAAGTCTTGTTATTTAGATTTCTGCTATGTTAGAATTCATTTATTAGTTTTGCTTTTGTTGATCTTTAGTTTTCATGTTCACGCCATGGGTTGACTTGGAGCCATATATGGTTTTAGGTTCCGTGTCTAGATCCGGACCTATGTTCGGGTCATGACAAACACGATATCAGAGCATTAAGTTTTAAAGCGTCATAAGGTTTCTGAAAGCCGTGTTAAGTAGAGTCTTTTTCATGGGTTGAGGTGCAACACAGTTATGACAGAGGCTACTACACGTTTTAGGAAACTTCCCTTTTTTCATGATTCTATCTCGTTCTATGAGTTCAAATCTCTCTATTCCACTAAATTCAGCTTATGGATTTGTAGAATCATGCCTCCACGTGGAGTTAATGGAAGAAGGAATGTAAACAAAAATGGAAATGGCCATGAGGATGGCAATGGAGATGAGCACCGACAAGCCCCTCCAGCCCCAGCGGATCCTGTGCTTGAGCAGGTTGCCCATGCTGAATTTAGGGTAGCCATTGAGATATTGGCACAAACGTTGACTGCTCAGGTCAATAAGAAGGCAGTGGCTCATGTTCCCCTGAATGGGAACACCGTGGTGGCTAGAGTCGGGGATTTCCTTAGGATGCGTCCCCCTGAGTTCCTTGGGTCGAGAGTGGATTAGGACCCACATGAGTTCATTAAGGAGATTTAGAATATCACCTAGATTATTGGGGTAACGGGAGAGGAGTGTGCAGTCTTAGCCTCCCATCAGTTGAAGGGAGTCTGTAATTGTTACACCCCGCAAATTGTTGATGTTTAGATGGCCTACTCACATGTTGGTTAAGAGTTTTTGAATGCCATACATGCTTGTGAAGGGCTCGGGGAAAGACCGGATAAGAGACACATTGAACCATCGAAAGCGGAGGCTAGAAGACCACCTCCGCGATGGCCAGAGTGTCACGGAGGCTCACCTCCGCGATGGACAGAGTGTCACGGATGCTCACCTCCGCGATGGCCAACGTGCCACGGAGGTGAGGTGCAGCCCCAAGTATAGAAGCACCAACTTCGGTTTAATAATTTTAATTTCATAATTTCCACAGAATACACAGAGAACATAGCTAAGAACATAGGGCACGAAGTTTTCTTTAAAATTTCCTTCCGATTACGCCATTATACGCGGTCCAAAGTCAAATTAATCCTAGATACCGAAGTATAAAGCTGCAGAGAGCGTTCCGTCGAACCGTCGTGCTACCGAGCTAAGGTAAGTGGAATTGCTCCAAATTAGTTTCAATGTACTCCTAGCCTTAAAGTGACTATTTCTCCCTTCTAGACTTTCGAGAAATAGCGAGTTTCCGGCTGTTTTTTGATAAGCCAAAGTTTGGGCTATATATATATTAAAAATGATGCTTTCTTCCAGGATATTGTTGAATTTGGTTATAATTGCTATGAATGTGAATACAGTTGGAAGAAATAGCTGAATATTGGTCGAGTTACGCCAGTTAGCTGGAAAGCCGACAACTGAGGTATGTAAAGCCAGGGTTTCTTGGCAAGCTAGTAGTTTTGATATAGTAACATAGCTCAAGTGCAAGTAGAACGTTTAGAAGTTGCATATTATGCTTAGTATAAATTTTAGTATGATTATTTGAAGCATCATGTCATGTATAGCGTAAAACTTACTAGCACGATAAATTCTAGTAGAAAGTGTCGAAGCTTGATGCAACATGCCTAGTATGTGGTTTAGTAAAGTATGTTAGGATATTATCATGTTCATTTGAAATTTAGTAAAGCAATATAAGTTCCTGTAAAAGTATTTCATAAATAGAATAGTAACCTAAAATGATGTTTAGCATGTTGAGTAGTAAACCATGACACACTATGAAACTTTGATTATACAACATGATTCTCAATGAGAAAAATTATATCTTGTTCGGTAATAGACTCGGCCACGGTATGAGAGAAGATCATATATATACCATTATCAGTCTCAGCATGTATTAAATACATACATATCACTATCATTAGTTTCAACAAGTAGTATATACATACACATTATTATCACTAGTTTAAATTATGTAGTATGCACGGTTAGTATTACTAGTTAAGACTTATTGTATTGTTTTGGGGTTGGATTACCTAGCATTCATGACCGCCCCAGGGTTAATAGCTATATCGATTCATCCGCCAGAGGGCGAGGATACATCTCTCTGCGGTGGCATGCCGTCCCCAGGGGAAAAAGATGGGATGCCGGTTTCCCCATATTTTGCCTTAGTCGACTTTATACACCCGTCGGCCAGTACGCGGTGTTGATTCAAGACACCTGGACTAGTGCCGGTTATAGTCGGGGCTAAGCGAGCCAAGTGCATACCCAGGGGCGGCAGGATGCTTATAGTTATGGGAGATGGATGACCGGAGTAGGGATATAGATTGCGTGTTGTTTATGCCTCACAGCTTATGGGGGTCGGGTAAGGTTATTATGTGCTATGCTATGTTATGTAATGTTACATTACGCCATGTTACGCTAGATATGAATAGTCATTAGTAGGAACGCTACATTTCCTGGTATGACTCCCTACTCATTTTATTATAGTTGAGATAGTCTTGAACTCATACTTTCGGTGATTTATAGTCTATTTCCTTCCTTGATTCTATTAGTTATATTACTTGTCTTGATTTTTCGGTTGTTGCTTTACATACTCGAGTACCAGCGGTACACTGGCATACATTGAAACTGCATTGCTGCCTGCAGGTACTCTTTATATGAGAGCCGACCCCTCGTGATTCCAGCCAGCACCGCAGATTCTTCGGCTCGGTAATCCGGGCTAGATAGCTAGTGGTTTTATCCCTTTTGTTTTGTTGTACGGTATGGGTAGGCCGGGGGCCCTGTCTAGGCCATATTATCAGTACTCTTAGAGAGCTTGCAGGTGTGTATTCCCTGTAGTTAATTCTTACCCGTTGTCTGAGGTCGTGTGTATGTTTAGCTTGTTTATGATGGCCGTGTGAGGCCTTATTGATTGGTAGTGGTGACCTTGTGATTGCATGGCGTTTTAGCACCTATTTTCTTGATTTAGAGACAACTAAGACAGCATGGTGGCCTTGTCGGCCCACATAGGATCCTTATGTTGATGGTTCTGGTTAGCTATTTGGTCGTATGGGTGGCTATGAGCCTGGGCGGCGAAGTGTATTTACAACCGTTATATAGCTCGTTGATTCCCGCCTTGGAATCCCTTAGTTAGAGCCATCGAGGCACCGAAGTGCTTAGGCTCAACAGTCTAGCAGTTCAGGTCTAGTAGGGAACCGGGTGCCAGTCATGCCTCCCAAGGAAGGGCGTGACAAACTTGAGTATCGAGCAGGTCGTATGCCGGGAGTCACCCACAAGACGTGCTAAGTAAGTCTTGCCTATGGATGTGTTGTGCATGACATATAGGTAGAGGTTGCAAGGCATGATAGGATGGTTGCTTTTATTCTTATTCAGTCGTGTTGTAGTGCGGTACAGTATAAGGGTTAAGTCCCTAGAGCTTACTATATTCTTTAGTTCTGAGATAAAATGTCAGACCAACGACATCTATCCACGAGGCCGGAGGTTGGATATTGCGCGAGGTAGGCACTAGCGGAGATGCCTCACCCACTCATTTGAAATAGCCCGATCAGAGGGCAATATAGAGCATCGTCCTAACCTTCTCAGCAGTCTCCACCAATCAAGACCCCTTGAGGCGACACCACCTCCAGCAGCCTCTATCTGGAATTCCTTCCGACCGGGAGGTCGAGTGCGGTAGTCATGTTAGCCTGAATGATGAGCTGTTTAGCATCAGCCAATGTCATCTACAATTGCAGAATCGTCGAGGAGGGCCCGGCCAGTTCGAGGGTCGGGGAATTTTTGGCTCTGAATCCCCACAGTTTAAAGGTACGGATCGGATAGAGGACCCTCAAGTTTTTCTAGATCGAGATGCGAGGAATTTTCGGGGTTATGCATGCCACGCCTATAGAATTGGTTGAATTGGCGGCATTTCGATTAGGGGATAAGCGTGTTGTGGTATGGCTGGGAAAGGTCCCGAGGGAATATGTTTCCCCTCCGACCTGGTCAGCTTCTCAGGAAACTTTTTCTGGTCATTATTTTCCATAGAATTCGATAGGCCGGTGGACCGGTTTTGTTGGGGAGGGGGCCATAAGTGTTCGGGAATACGCCTTGCGGTTTGATTCTTTGGCCCGGTATGCACTGGCCTTTGTTGACACCATGGCATCCAGAGTACACCGCTTCATCATGGGGTTGAATCCACAATATGTTTAGACTTGTATTACGGCTACACTGCGAGAGGACAGGGATATTTCCCGAGTTTAGGCACCCCGAGTGTGAGGGCATCGAGGCGGCGGCATCATGAATCGGGGAGGACCAGTCAGGAACAGCGCCTGAGATAGGCCAGTTGAGTTACAAGGAGGCTCAGGGAGGACCCTAGGCCACGATTGGTAGATAGGCCGCCCCGGACCCCCGCCTCCCGCCACGGCCACGAGGGCATGGCCCCAGCCACGGGGGCATTCGAGAGATAGGCGGAGGCTCGCCGGACTGCGAGATTCACCATTATAGAGGAGGCGGAGCAGAGTAGGTATACCCCTACCACTTTTCCCTATATGCGATCGACGCCATTCTGGATCATGCAGGTATGGCTCCAATGGATGTTATATTTGTAGCGAGGCCATCGGTGAGAGATTGCCCGGCCCAGTGTCAGGAGGACCGGGATAGACAAGATAAGGCATCCAGCAGTCCACGAGCATCAGTATCCTCGGCAGGGCGTAGGCTCTCCAGTTTCAGTAGGCAGGGGCCGGGGGTAGATCGAGGGGGCCTTCGGTGAGTGCGGGTCCAAGCCGCACATATGCCTTACCGGGGAGCGAGATTCAAAAGCGTCACTTGATATTGCTTGACAGTATGATGACTATCTGCTCATACCTTGCTTATGTATTGATTGATCCAGGATCTACTTTGTCCTACCTTACTCCATTTGTGGCTCGAAAGTTTAGTGTTTACACTAGAGTTGCTTAACCCAACCCTTTTGATATCCACCTGATGGTGACTCAATTATAGCGAGACGGGTATATACATTGGGTGTATAGTAGGGTTGCTAATCGTCAGAGCACAGTAGACCTAGTAGAATTAGAAATGGTCGATTTCAACGCCATTATGGGTATGGATTGGTTGGCTCCATGCTATGCAAATGTAGAATGTTGGACCAAGATAATTTGATTCCACTTTCCGGGGAGCGATGCGAAGTGGAAAGACGTACAGGTATGCCAAAATTGCAGGTTTATTTCCTATCTTTAGGCGAGGAAGTTGATAGCTAAGGGTGAATTTACCACCTTGTTAGAGTTCAGGATGTTCAGGTAGAGCCTCTGACTCTCAGTGCATTCGGTAGATATTCCCTAACGTATTTCCGAATGAGCTACCTGGTATTCCTCTAGAAAGAGAAATAGATTTTGCAATTGATTTATTAGCAGGAACTCAGCCCATATCAATTCCTCCATATCGTATGACTCATGCTGAACTCAGAGAATTAAAGGAGCGACTGAAAGATCTATTAGATAAAAAAGGGCTTTATCGGGCTAGTACTTCACCTTGCCAGAGTGCGCCGGTTCTATTTGTGAAAAAGAAGGATGGCTCGCTCCGCATGTGTATAGATTACCGACAGTTAAATAAGGTTACAGTTAAGAATAAGTATTCCTTCCCTAGAATAGATGATTTGTTTGACTAGTTACAGGGGGCTAGATATTTCTCCAAGATTGACCTATGGTCCGAATACCATCAGGTTCAAGTCTGTGAAAGATACATTCCCAAGACAGCCTTCGGGACGAGATACGGCCATTTGAAGTTTCTAGTCATGTCCTTTGGGCTGACGAATGCCCCATCAGTATTTATGGACCTGATGAACAGTATCTTCAGACCATACCTGGACCTATTCGTGCTAGTGTTTATCGATGTTATTCTGGTGTATTCTCGTTTAGAGGAAGTCCACCGAGGCTCATTTACGGACGGTGCTCGGATTCTCAAGGACCGTCAGGTGTATGCCAAGTTCTCCAAATGTGAATTCTGGTTTAATTCAGTAGCCTTTTGGGGCATATTGTGTCCGGATGCTGGTATACAGGTAGACACGAAGAAAATAGAAACGTAAAACATGGCCCAAACCTACCCTCCGATCGAAGTCCGCGGTTTTCTAGGATTAGCAGGATACTATAGAAGATTCGTGAGGATTCTCCACCATAGTGGCACCTCGACTAGGCGGCGCGCGAGAAAATGGTATTCGGTGGATTAGAGGCATGTGAGTAGAGTTTCCAGGAATTGAAAGATAGATTAACCTCCGCCATGAGTGTGGTACCGTAAAATTCCCGACACATAGATGGCCTATTCGCGTATTTGTTTAAGAGTATTTAGAGCCATACATGCTAGAAAAAGGCCCACGAGGAAAGACCGGACTGGAAACACATCGAACCATCACGGAAGGAGCCGGGGCAGAGCACCCTCCGTGATAATGTCTGAAGTGAGGCCTCCGCGTTGGCTCCAGCGACGTTGGCCTTGACCGGAACACAAGTATATAAAGCCCCGCCCGGTTTTAACTCATCAAAACATTTTAATTCCAGAGAACTCGCGAAGAACGAGAGGAAGCACGCAAGTATTATAAATTATCGCCTGATTACACCGTCAAACGTAGTCCAAATCCAAATTAACCTGAATACTGAGGTATTTAGCAGCAGGGAGCATTCCTACGGATTTAGTTTTTCGAATTTCGGCTGACAAATCGTCGAGCTGCCGGACTAAGGTAAGTGGAATTGCTCAGAATTAGTGTCAATGTGCTCCTAGCCTTAAGTGAATATTTCTCCCTTACGGACTTTAAAATAGCAATTTTCGACCGTCTTTCGATAAACCTAAGTTTAGGCTATAGATATATGCTCCGAAAGTGACGTTTTCTTTCAGAATATTGATGTATTTAGTACTAGTGACATATATGTGAATGGGTTGGGAGAAATAGGCAAAGATGCTTGACCGAGCCGTCCGTTAGTCGGATAACTCAGAGTTAAGGTATGTAAAAGCCAGTTTCTTCGGCAAGTTAATAGCTTTAGCCGTGTATAGCACATTAAACTCCGTAATAGAACTCCCGGAGTTGAATATTGAGTATTGTGCAAGTTAAATAAGTCTGGTTTGCGTTGTTATATCATACCTAGTCAGTTAGTAAAAACATGTGACAAATGGCGAGTTAGCATTCCAGACTCAGTATAGCCAGTATGTGATTAGCCAGCATCTTTTAGAATAATATGAGATATTCAAATAAAGTTAGCGTAAGTAAAATCGAATAGGCAGATAGTACTCTGAATGCAATTAGCCATTCATATAGATGATATCTTGGCTACGAATTATGCTCTAGAGACAGACCCAAGTATCTTGGCTACGAGATTAGCCATGCAGTTAGATAAAGATCACAGATTCAGTATAAAACGTATGAGAATCAGTATAACCAGAAGAATCGAGAATAAATCGGGAATTGAGATAGTATTTTTCAGTTAAACATGCTTGCTATTTATGTGCTTATTGTTTGTTGAGACTTGGTTTTGTCGTGAGGGCACCCTTTTGAGCATCCTCGCCGCCCCTGGGTTGGTAATCATGTCGCCCACTGGCCGGGTAAGGTTTTACGTCACTCAGGGAATTGGCACGCCGTCCCGATTTGGGCGAAGATGGGATGAAGCTTTTCCCCATATCGAGCGTCAGCATTATTATACAGAAAACCTGTTGTGCGCTAGCGCCCGGGAACGGTCGAATACAGTTTCGATTACAGATACGGTATAGGAGTCCTCCCGGACTTAGACACGGTTATTTATATCAGGCTATGGCCCAAGCCGAAGACCCGGGGGGCCATTGACGAGAGGTGCTCGTAATTTACCAGATGAAATCAGTGACTTATTTTTGTTGGTTTTGACCCGGGTAGGTATATAGATTGTTTGCTTGCTTGGCGCCATCCGTATAGGGAGTTGGAATTGGATCTTGCTTGCTATATATATATATATGTGACATGTGACATATATTGAATTAATAGATAGCAGAGTCGCCACGGCGATAGGTACACTCACGCTATCATAGCACAGCATGATTGATTCATATCGATTCTTCAGGTCGGTTATCTCCTGCTAGCCGGAAATTGCTAGTTATGTTTATATGTATTATGTTGTATTCAGTTGCTTTGCATACTCAGTACCAGCGGTAGTGACGCCCAATGGGGCGCTGCATTGCCTTGCCTGCAGGTACTCGCAGATGAGGAGCGATCCCTCATGATTCGAGCCAGCTATGATCATCGGCTCCTGTCATCGAGCTTGATATTCGCAAATTGTAGTTCATTTTGCTTTTTGTTGTCTGAGAATGGGTAAGGTCGGGTGTCGATTATTTTTATCAGTACTCTGGGAAACTGCCAGTTGTATATTTATCTCTCCGTGGCAGCAGTAGGCGATGCGTGTGAGGCCGTACATAGTATTGAGTTGTTTGGCATTCCCATTTATGTTGATTGTGTGGGTCCATAGTCTAATAGTAATGGTGACCTTGTCGGTCACGTAGTTAACGATTACCTTTTATGTTGAGTTTCAAATGACTAAACAGCATGGTAGCGTTGTCGGCCCTGCTAGTTCCCATATACGTTGTTCTAGTTGGCCCCGTGAGATTACATTTACAGGTGGCTATAGGCCCGGTCGGCGGAGAGCAGCTACGGCCGTTATATAGCCCGTTGTTTCTAGAAACCTGAGATAGAGCTAGCCGGAGGCACCAGATGTGCTAGGCTCACCGGTTGCGGTCCAGGTCCTACTAGGGCACCAGGTGCCGATCATACCCCCCAAGGCGTGGCGTGACACGTGTTAGCATTACCGAAGGTATAAAGGGTTATGCAGTGTATTGACGCATCGGGTGTTGGGTTGGGGATGTGTGTTGATGCGTGCAGTAAAGTGACTGCCTTCTTCCAGAAGCTGAGGAAACACAAAAAAGAATTATCCCTACCCATGACACCGGAACTAGCCCATGGTGATGGTGCCCTAAAGATATGGAGACATTACGTATGGCGTTGTGAATATTTTCACCGACCATAGAGCCTACGGTATATCTTCACCTAGAAATAAAATTTACGGCAGCGTCGCTTGTTGGAATAGTTGAAAGATTATGATGTAAATATTCTATATCACCCCGGGCGAGCCAACGTAGTAAGCAGTGCCCTCAGCCCATAAATCTATGGGGATTTGGCGTACTTGCGGCCGAGCAGCGTGAGTTGTGAGAAATACATCAATTATCGGTTGCGTTCGTGTAGCAGAAACGGAGGACAATAAAGCAGTAATTCAGAACACGGAAGTGTCTTCGTGGTGTGGAGGTAAAGGAATGGCGTATGAAGATCGACACAAAGTTCATTAGAGTTAAGAATTCAACAAGGAAAAGCGTAGGATTTTAGGTAGCGAGGATGAAGTATTTGTGATGAACCGCATTTGTGTTCCAGATATTTCAGGGCTTGGCCAGTAGATTATGAGCGTGGCGCATTACGCCCGCTATTCTCTCCACACCCAAGCGCAGCGAAAATGTACCACAATATCAAAGAAATCTCTTGGTGGCCGAGGTATGAAGAGGAAATAGCCGAAATTTGCCTTGGTGTATCCTAGCGCCAGCAGAAGTAAGCAGACACCAGAAACCAGGTAGTTGACTCAGGACATAGTTGTGCCTCTTTCGGAAGTGGGAAGCAATAAACATGGACTTTGTAAACGAGTTACCCATTACCGAGGCATAGACATGATTCAATTTGGTAATTGTTGACAGGCGGCAAATTAGCCCATTTCCCACCACAAGTAAAAGCTACCTTCTCTGCCGAAGATTACGCTGACTTGTATATCAGAGAGATAGTTAGATTACACGGTATTCCAGTATCTATTATCTACGGCAGAGGAGCATAATTTAAAAAGCTAGATTTTGGCGATTTGTTTTAGGAAGGTAAGGAGCAGATTAATTTGAGCAAAACATTCCACCCTCAGGCAGTTGACAGGCTGAACGCAATGTTCAGACGCTCGAGGATATGCTACAGGCGTGTGTGTTGAATTTTAGGTAGTTAAGGATGAGAATTTTACCACTAATCGAATTTTCTTATAACAATAGTTACCCTTTCGGCTATCGAGATGGCACCCTTTGAGGCATTATGCGGATGAAAATGTAGATCGCTAGTCGGCTGGTTTGAAGTAGGAGAGTTAGCACTGATTGGGACAGATATTATTCATCAGTCAGAGGAAGGTAAAAACATCAGAGCACGCCTATTGACCTTCAGAGCCACCAGAAATCGTATGCTGATGTGCGGCGCTGAAACCATGAATTTAATGTGAATGATGGTATTTTGAAAGTATCTCCAATGAAAGGGTGATGAGATTGGCCAAAGAAAGGTAAGCTCAGTCCGAGAATCGTTGGGCCTTATCAGATTCGGCGGAGAGTAGGCCAAGTGGCATAAGAGTTGAACTTGCCTCCCGTTGGGAATCCGTTCATCCGGTTTTCCACGTATCTATGCTAGAAAGTACATAGGAGACCCTCCATAGTTGTCCCGATCGAGGATGTCCGAGTTGCAGGAAGAGCTGGCTTTTGAAAGAGAGTTCCTAGTAACATACTAGACAAGACAAAGTCGTAGATTGAGAACTAAAGATGTTGCTTCTGTCAAGGTACTGTGGCGTAATAAGAGCGAGAGGAGATGAGAGAGGAGATGACTTGGGAAGCAGAGGAAGACATGAAAGTCATATATCCTCACTTATTCCAAGCCTAGTCAGCCAAGAGGTATGTTAGTATTGTTATCTTATGAAATGCCTTATATTATATGTATACACGAGATAGTTGACTCTAGTCTTTTGTCTGGTGAATACTGTAGTATTGTGTGGAGTGCTTGTATTGGACTTTTCTATATTTTAGGTTCTTGATATAATCCATAATACAGGGGAAACTCTGCCAAAATTTTTCTAGAATTAGTCAAGTAAGTTGAACTTCTTGCAGGTAGAAGTTTACATTCGAGGACGAATGTTCTTAAAGGGGGGAGGATGTTACACCCCAAAAATTCTTGACATTTTGATGGCCTACTCGCATATTGGTTAAGAGTTTTTGAATGCCATACATGTTGGTGAAGGGCTCGGGGAAAGACCGGATAAGCGACACGTCGAACCATCGCAAGAGGAGGCTAGCGGACCTCCTCCGCGATGGCCAGAGTGTCGCGGAGGTGAGCCTCCGCGATGGCCAGAGTGTCACGGAGGCTCACCTCCGCGATGGCTAGAGTGCCACGGAGGCTCACCTCCGCGATGGCCAACGTGCCACGGAGGTGAGGTACAACCCCAAGTACAAAAGCACCAACTATGGTTTTAATCATTTTAATTTCATAAATTCCAGAGAATACACAGAGAACACAGCTAAGAACATAGGGAAAGAAGGTTTCTTTAAGATTTCCTCCCGATTACGCCATTATACTTTGTCCAAACTCAAATTAATCCTAGATACCGGAGTATAAAGCTGTAGAGAGCATTCCTACGGACTTAGTTTCGTAAAATTCGGCCGGCGAACCATCGTGCTACCGAGCTAAGGTAAGTGGAATTGCTCCAAATTAGTGTCAATGTACTCCTAGCCTTAAAGTGAGTATTTCTC
>JACEIK010005527.1:0-15233 GCA_018107945.1 Datura stramonium | reverse complement strand
TATCATTAGTTTCAGCACGTAGTATATACATACAAATTATTATCACTAGTTTCAGCATGTGGTATATGCAGTTAGTATTACTAGTTGACACCTGACTGTATTGTTTTGGGGTTGGATTACCTAGCATTCATGACCGCCCCAGGGTTAATAGCTGTATCGACTCGTCCGCCAGAAATCGAGGATACATCGCTCTACAGAGTGGCATGTAGTCCCCCAGGGGACGAAGATAGTATGCCGGTTTCCCCATATTTTGCCTTGGTCGGCTTTTATACACCCCCGTCGAGCGGGTACGCTTGGGGTGTTGATTCAGGAGTCCTCCGGACTCAGGTACATTTATAGTCAGGGGCTCAGCGAGCCTAAGTGCATACCCAGGGGACCGACAAGATGCTTATAGTTGCTATGGGAGATGGGATGACCGGGGTAGGGGTATAGATCGCGTGTTGGTTGTACCTCCCGGCTTATGGGGGCCAGGTAAGGTTTATGTGTGCTATGCTATGTTATGTTATGTTACATTACACCATGTTATGCTAGATATGAATAGATCGACAGTAGAGCGCAACATTTCCAGGTGTGACTCCTACTCCTTTCAGTATAGTTGCGGACAGTCTTGAACTCATACTTTCAGTCAGTTACAGTCTATTTCCTTCTACTTAAGTTGTATTAGTTATATTGCTTGTCTTCAGTTATTTCCCAGTTGTTGCTTTACATACTCAGTACCAGCGGTACTGACGCCCGTTTGGGGTGTTGCATTACTTGCCTGTAGGTACTCATAGACGATGAGCCAACCCCTCGTGATTCCAGCCAGCACACAGAGTCATCAACTCTAGTCATCCGGAGCTAGATAGCTAGAGGTTTATCCCTTTTCTTTTTTTGTACAATATGGGTAGGCTGGGGCCCTGTCCTGACCATATTATCAGTATTCTTAGAGGCTTGCAGATTGTATATTCCCTGTGGTTATTTATACCGATTGTGTGAGGCCGTGAGTATGTTTTAGCTTGTTTATGATGTCCTTGTGGGGCCTTATTCAGTTGGTCGTGGTGACCTTGTCGGTCATGTAGTAGTTTAGCACCTGTTTTCTTGATTTAGAGATAACTAGACAGCATGGTGGCCTTGTCGGCCCGCATAGGATCCCTTATGTTGATGTGGTTTTGGTTAGTTGTTGTGGTTGTACAGGTGGCTATAGGCCTAGCCGGCCGGGGGCTGTAGTTAAAGCCGTTATACAACCCGTTTATTCCATGAATCAGAGTTAGAGTCAGCCAGGCACCAAAAGTGCTTAGGCTCAGCAGTCTAGCAGTTCCGGTCCTAGTAGGGCACCAGGTGCCAGTCATGCCCCCCAAGGCGGGGCGTGACACTCATATATGGTATATGTAGAGGAAGGATAGTTGCAGAGTTTGAATGGGTCCCATTGGTTAGGATGAGTTTCTCACATCATTCATAGACTGTTCTTTCCCCAGGAGATTAGGGAAATCAAGGCACCCGAGTTTATGAATTTGAAATAGAAAACATGACCATCTAAAAGTATGCTCTAGAGTTCACCCGATTGTTTAAATATGCGCCTGAGATAGTAGATGATAAGAGGTCTCGGGTGAGTAGATTTGTGAATGGAGTAGCAGACCACTTGGTCAAGGATTGTAGGACCGCCATGGTATATCTGGACATTGAGTTCTCTCGATATATCTTGTATGTAAAGTAGATAGAGGCGGTGTAGATGAGGGGGAGGTGGAGGGGGAGAGAGGATAAGAGGGACAGGATAGACAATTTCGGATTTTCCCAACAGAGGTATGGTGGCGGACATAGTTAGCAGTTCCACCAGAGATCATCAACCCTAGCACCGTCATTAACCAGTGTGCCATCCAAATCTAGGCGAGATCAGAGGGGAGTGACATCAGGCTCTTGAGGTTAGGCGAGCAGGTCAGTGAAGCCCAGCATTCTAGTTTTTGGAAGGTGTGGTAGGAGACACACCAGTTAATGTTTAGCAGGTTTAGGGTCTTGTGTTATGTACAGGAAGCTCGACAACATTCTCAAATCTTTTCCAATAACTAGATAAGGCCACGATAAAGACCCTAACCCAGGTACCGGTCCAATAGCTCCACCATCACGCTCAGCTTAGCAGGGTGCATCCACTAGTGCAAGTGGTGGTCAGCTTCAGAACAGGTTTTATGCCCTCTCATCGCGTCAGGAGCAGGAGGCCTCTCTGGATGTGGTCACTGGTATGTTATGAGTATTCTATCTTGATGTGTATGCATTGTTAGATCTAAGGGATACTTTATCTTTTGTGTTTCTCTATGTTGCTATTAGTTTTGGAGTTAGTCCTGAAATCCTATCAGAACCTTTCTCAGTCTCTACTCCAGTCGGTGACTCAATTATAGCTCGAAGGGTATACAGAAATTGCCCTATCATAGTCATTCAGAAAGTTATCTCAACCGATCTAGTAGAGCTACACATGACTGATTTTGATGTTATCTTTGGTATGGATTGGTTGCATGGATGTTATGCCTTGGTAAATTTCATAACCCGTACAGTAGAGTTTCAATTTTCGCGTGAGCCAGTCCTATAATGGAAGGATAGTTCAGGTGTGCCTGTAGGTTGCTTCATTTTCTAACTTAAGGCCAATAAGATGATTTCCATGTTTTGTGTTTACCATATAGTTCGGGTTAAGAATGCTACATCTGAGACCCCGACTATATAGTTTGTCCCTTTTTTATGTGAGTATCTAGAGGTTTTCCCAGATGATCTACCAGGAGTCCCTCCCAAGTGGGAGATTAACTTTGGTATTGACCTTCTTTCTGATATGCAACCTATATATATTACTCCATCCAGAATGGCTACAACTGAGCTAAAGGATTTGAAAGAATAGTTGAAAGATCTCTTGGATAAGGGTTTCATTAGGTCTAGCAAGTCCTCCTGGGGTGCACCAGTTCTCCTTGTTTGAAAGAAGGACGGGTCTCTTTGTATATGCATTGACTACCGGCAGTTGAACAAGGTTAAAATCAAGAACATGTATCCCCTCCCCAGAATTAATGACTTGTTTGACCAACTTCAGGGTGCTAAGTGCTTTTCAAAGATATACCTCAGGTTCGGTTATCATCATCTCATAGTTAGGGAGAGTGACATTCTGAAGACAACTTTTTGGACTTGGTATTGCCTCTATGAGTTTGTAGTTATGTCTTTTAGACTAAGGAATGCTCCTTCAATTTGATGAACTGGTGTTCAAGCCATATTTGGACATGTTCGTGATTGTCTTCATATATGACATTCTCATATGCTCTCAGAGCGAGGAGAAGCATGCCTCTCATTTGAGGGTTGTGCTACCGACTTTCAAGGATCTCCAGTTGATTGCTAAATTCAGTAAGTATGAGTTTTTATTGGACTCAGTAGCATTTTTAGGCCACCTGGTGTCAAGTGACAGTGTGCAGGTGGACTCTAAAAAGATAGAAGCTGCAAAGAACTGGTCTAGACCAGTTAGTTCTTCGGATATCAGGAGTTTCTTAGGTTTAGTTGGCTATTATAGGAGGTTTATTGAAGGATTTTCATCCATCGCTACACCATTGACTAAGTTGATCAAGAAGAAAGTCAAATTTCAGTGGTTGGATGCCCATGAGAATAACTTTCAAAAGTTAAAGACTCGACTCAATTCAACCCCAGTGTTGACCCTACTTGAGTGTATAGATGAATTCATTGTGCATTGTGATGCATCTAGAGTTGGTCCTGAGTGTGTGTTGATTCAGCATGGTAAGGTCATTTCCTATGCCTCTGGAAAACTTAAGACTCATGAGAAGAATTACCCGACGCATGACCTAAAATTGGCAGCGGTAGTGTTTGCATTGAAGTTATGGAGGCACTATTTGTATTGGGTCCATGCGGATGTGTTTACATACCATAAGATCCTAAAATATGTGTTCACCTAGAAGGATTTGAATTTGCGATAAAAGGGATGCTTAGAGCTGCTCAAGGACTTTGACATGAGCGTCCTTTATCATCCGGGAAAGGACAATGTAGTGGAGGATGCCCTCCAGGCTGTCCATGCAAAGTGTTTCTTATGTGGAAGACGGGAAGAAGGAGTTGGTGAAGGATGTACATCGGCTTTCATGATTAGGAGTTTTCCTCGTGAATTCGACTGATGTTGGTATCATTGTTCAGGATGGTTCAGGATATTATTTTGTGATTGAGGTCAAGGCCAGGAAAATATTTTGGTAAAGTTGAAGTAAGCGGTTCAAAATCAGAAGGTAGAGGTTTTCTCCCAAGGGGGAGTTGGTGTACTTCGTTATCAGGGTCATTTATGTGTTCTGGGTGTTGATGACTTGAGAGAATGAATGTTTCAGGAGGCCCACAACTTGCGGTATTCTATCCTTCTAGGTACCACCAAGATGTAATGTAACCAAAGGGAAGTCTATTGGTGGAACGACATGAAGAAGGATATAGCAGAGTTTATGGCTAAGTGTCCCAATTGTCAACAAATGAAAGTGGAGAATCAATGACCGGGAGGAGTGCTACAATACATCAGTATCCCCACTTGGAAGTGGTAAGAGATTAATAGGGATTTCATGATAGGGTTGCCTTGCACACATCAACAGTATGACTCTATTTTGGTGGTTGTAGACAGATTGACAAAAGAAGCCCATTTTCTATCGGTCAAAACTACCGACTCAGCGGAGAATTATGCTAACTTTTACATTGGGGAGTTAGCTCAATTGTATGTAGTTCCCTTGTCCAGTATTTCAGACAGAGGTACTCAGTTCACCTCACAGTTTTGGAGATCGTTTCAGAAGGGACTTGGTACTCAGGTCAAGCTTAGCACAACTTTTCACCCACAGACAGATGGCAAGGACAAGCGGATCATTTAGACTATCAAGGATATGTTGAGAGCATGTGTGCTTGATTTCAAAGGTAGTTGGGATGATCATTTACCTCTTATCGAGTTTTCTTACAACAACAACTACCACTCCAACATCTATATGGCTCTGTTTGAGCCTCTTTAGAAGCGGAGATATAGATCGCTTATTGGTTGGTTTGAGGTGTGAAGCTATGTTGATAGGGCCAGATTTAGTTCATGAGGATATGGAGAAAGTTTATCTTATAAGTGAAAGGTTGAAAATAGCTCAGAGTCAGCAAAAGTCATATGCGAATGTTAGTCAAAGAGAACTCGAGTTTGAAGTTGGTGATTGGGTGTTCTTAAAGGTGTCTCCCATTTAGGGAGTGATGAGATTCAGAATTAAAGGGAAGCTTAGTCGCCGATATGTTAGCCCATACAGGATTGTGAGATCTGTTGGTATGGTGGCCTATGAGTTGGAGATACCAGCGGAGTTGGCTTCGGTACATCCAGTTTTCCATGTATCATTGTTAAAAAAGTGCGTTCGTGATCCAACTTTGGTTGTACGGCTGGAGAGCACAGGTGTGAAGGATAACCTTACCTATGGGGAGGAGGTACCAACTGAGGTAAATCCTTGATCGTCAGGTTCGGAAGTTGAGGAATAAAGAAGTAGCTTCAATAAAGGTTCGGTGGGGAAATCAGCTAGTTGATAGAGCTATGTGTGAAGCCGAAGCAGATATGATGGCTAGATACCTACATCTTTTCCTTACTGACTTATTTCTAGCATGAGATATTAGTTTCCTTCATACTACCCTATTTAGTTTCATGTTTAGTTCAGGTTTCTCAGTTCCTTTCATGTCAATACACGTATATGTAATTCATGAATTAAGTTCAGTCATGTATATCAGCTCGGAGTCAGTTGCTCCGTCAGTTTTCAGCTTCAAATGTTTAGTATTTGAGATTTCAGTTCCCTTCCCCAGCTTTTCAGTATGTTTACCCACATTCAAGGATGAATGTTCCTAATGACTTGGCAACTTACCTACTCATTAGGATTTTAAGTGTGAGCTTTTGCTTACTTTTTAAGTCGTTTAGTTGGATTTTAGTCTCTATTTGCCTTAGGATGTGCCGGTACCTAACTTGAAGAGAAGCAGCATGAAGTTAAGTAAAAAGGATGAGATTCAGGTGAAAACCGGTGCTACACCGAAAGACACCGGCGAAATGCTGGTTACCCCCAAGCACTCACTAGTTTAGTGAACAACTGAAACTAGCGGCTCACAGACAGCAACCGGCGATCTCCGGTTCTATCACTGAAATGTGATGGACTTTACTGGACAACTGATAAAATCAAATGGCAGCTCACAGATAGAAATCATAGAATCAGCAGAAGACATCACCGAAATGCTCTGGACTTCACTGGACACAGAAGAAAGCAACCAGAAGCTCTCGGATAGCAAACGGTGAACCACCGATTCCATCGCAAGTGAAAGACCCAGTGAAAAGGGGAAAAAATGTCCAGGCCTGAAAAAGAGGAGAATTTTATGACCTACTTTTGTATATATTATATAAAAATTACTTTGAACATATCATTGAATATTCCAATTACTTTTGAGAGAGAGAGAGAACTCCACTGGAGAAGAGAAGAATTATTTTGAATATTACTTTTTTCATAATCATCTTCTTCATCAAGGTATAACCACAATTGTAGAGATATTTTGAGCTTGATTTTGCTTACTCTTAATGGTGAAATTATTGAGTTTATTGATAAATATGCTCTTGTGTTTCTCAATTATGAGTTTCTGTATCTATAGCTAGAGGTGTGTGATAATGGGTGTTTAATTTGATTGAGTATTGCTACATTTATCTTGTCATTACTTAATTAGTGTAAATCTATTGAATTCTCCTCAAATTATAGTTGATTGCTCATAGTATAAAATATGGGTATTGTTTTCTTACTTGATTTTTGCTTGAAAAAGAATAATTAAGTAAGTAGGGAGAATTTAATAGTGGATTGGGATTTGATTATGTGGGGTTGGGCTAGAAATATCCAAAACCCATCATCATAATCCCTTTAGAGATTGATGGATGGAAATAGCTCAGCTCCGAACCCAAGCCACATTGGAATAGTGGAATTGCACCTTGAGGTTCGAAAGGACTTGAGGATAAGGAGCTCAAGTAGCTGAAAAATATTGGGCTCCATCTTTTTCCAAGGTTATTTACACATATTAGTTATAACTCAATTGTCTAATAAATCTCGATTTAATTGAAATCCCATCTACACCATACCTCTAGCCTTTGCTCATTATTGTTTCTCAGTTTTTGTTATCTTTCTCTCTTGATTAACTAATTTTATAGTCTACAATATTATTGCAATCACTTCACCCAAAATTTTTCTTTTACATCTTCATTGCTCGGAAGCGAATCAATTCAATTCACTAAACAACTCTTGTGGAAATCATTCTCTATTCTCTATGGGTTTTGACCCCAACACCGATCAAGTTATTTGTTTTGATACAATGATCGCTTACATTCTCNGTTATTTGTTTTGATACAATGATCGCTTACATTCTCTATAGATGTGGTGTAGTTTAAGCGTTATAAAAAATGGCGCCATTGCCGGTGTTAAGGTGGAAAATTGCCACTCCTCATCGGTGACCGCTGGCGAGGCACCGAGACAGGTACATGCTTTGTTTAAAAATCTTGACCAACCCATTGACCGACCCAACCCAGATTGCTTTCAAACCGCCCTAACCGGATATATCACATTTTTATTCTCCTAAAACACCCTTTTCCCCACCTTTTAACACTTTCCCTATACACCACTCTATCTTCCAACACACCACCTTCCCACTCACCTTTACATCTTCCAACACTCCATTTTCCCACTCCCTTTGAATTAACTCACCATTAACCCCCACCTTCTCATCTACCAATCTCACTTCCCTTCCTTAACCTATAAGAATCCCCAAAAACCTTTCTCTTTCCTTTATTCTCACTCATTTCTACTCTATGCTAGCAATACAAGCTTCCCACCATTTTTTAGCAAGTTCAAGTTTTCAAATTTCTCATTTATTCTCAGTTTTGTGCTTTGGTAAAGTGTTTCTAAACTCTAGTATTGTTACAATTTCTAGTTCTTCTTGCATATGAAACTTGATGCTAGCATGTATCTCCTTTCCTTTTACTACCCATTTCCACCAAATTTCCATTATTATGGGTTCATACGATGAACACAGTTGTTACTATGATATGAATTATTTGGGGCGAGGTTTTGATGCTTAAATGAGTTTGGAAAGGTTAATGCTCTTGTGTAGTTAGAGATTCTCATGATGTGTTTAGTACTTGAGTTTGCGGAGAAGTCTGAGTAACCCCAAGGGCTGCAAAGGACCCAATTTGCCCACTGATAGATCATGTGATATCATTCTTAAGGTTAAATCCGCATTCTGTTCCTTTTTTCTTGTTTAGCCAATGCTTATATATGGTGTCAGTAAATTTTTGTGAGAGTAGGATGTGTAACTGCTGTTTTATTTAATTGGGGATGATAACCACCAGTGAATCACTAGTCAGGTCTAGCGAAACGCCGGATGGAATGCCAGTTCAAGCAAAATGGCTTCAGGCCACTTCCTTAAACCTGTGTTCCATCAGCGATGCACGAATCGTGATCGGCGACATACCGATGAGTCTCCGATTACCATTGAAGTTTATCTGTGTTTTTTCAAGAGTCGGCATTTCATGGATCCCCTTTTGTGTTTCATCCGTGTCTCTCCAGTACTACCAGTGCTTCACATTTCAAAAATTTCCATTGTCTGTCATCCAATGGTTACAATTCCTTGTTTTAGTTTAGAGTAGATAATAGTTTTTGTTAATTATGTTTTATTTTCTCTAATACAAAAATGCAAAAATAAAATATGGTTGTTTGGCACTAACACAGCTTTTGCAGAATATGACTTTATCCAGGAACCCAAGAAAGGGAAAGGCCGCAACCTCCTATTCCACGAAACGAAAGTTGAAAGCAAAGGCATCCGCAACACCCACCAACTCTTGAGACGCCATAATTTTCTGTGTGCTTGCCATGAAGGGGAACTACGCCATTTGCAAGGGTCGTTCGATCACCGTGGAGAAAAGGTTTGACTTTGTAGGGCTTCGAGGTGACATACCCAAGATCACGCTCAGTTCACTGAAAGAAAATGACATGTTTTCACCAATCCACTCCCGGATTATTACCCCAGCCTTGTCCCGAGATTAGCTCTTCCTACCAGTCTAGGCAGGAGAGCATGCACCATAACGGAAAGGTAGAAGAATTTCCCTGCCTGCCTTCAAATAGGGTACAAGGTATGGAGTTGACATCACTTCAGCTACCATTAATTATCCATTTTGGGAGGATGAGCTTGAAAGTGGCTCGAAATATATGGCCGGTATTACTGACAAGGAGATTAAGTTCTCATGGATAGCTCCAATTGTTGCCATAGACACGTCCTTCTGGGCTATAATGGGTGGTGAGATTTATCGCCATGATCTCAAGTTTGAGGCCTAGCTATGGTTATATTTCATTTGTGGCCGAATCATACCTTCAAATAACAAGCAGCGGGAGATCTTGGAAGCAGCTATCCTTATCACCTGCATCATGAGAGGGGTCCCCATAAACTTTGGGAAAATTGTGGATGTTCAAATGAAGAGGAAAGCAAGGTAAACCAACACCTCCATGCCATATGTTGTGATCATCTATCAATATTTCATGCGAGCCCCAGTGCCACTATTCCCAGACGAAGCCCTTAGCGCCGCTACTGGTGTAATCATAGTAGATCGTAAAAAGGATGCAGCTGCGCCAAAGATTAAGCGGAAGAGGATGCAGGCCTTTGATATGCCAAGAGGTTCTTTCTCCCATGGTTCTGAGTAGTCTCCACGGGCACCCGATCTGAACATGCATCATGTCGAGTAAAAAGGATGAGATTCAGGTGAAAACCAGCACTCCACCGGAGGACACCGGTCAACCACAGGAACTTACTGGTTTCATGAACAAGTGCAACTGGTGATCCGTTGGTATTAAATGTGCTGGACTTTACTGGAAAACTGATGAGATCAACTGAGGCCTTGCATATAGTAATCGGCGAATCGCCAGAAGACATCACGAAAATGCTCTAGACATAACTAGACCACAGAGGAAACTTATTGGTGGCTCGCGGATAGCAATCGGTGAACTGCCTATTCCATTGCAACTAAAAGATGCCTGAAAAGGGGAAAAACATCCATCCTTGAAAAAGAGGAGAATGTTATGACCTACCTTTATATACATTCTAGAAAAAGTACTCTGAACATATAATTGGATATTTGTATTACTTTTGAGAGAGAGAGAACTCCATTGGAGAAGAGAAGAATTATTTTGAATATTACTTTTTTCATCTTCATCTTCTTCATCAAGCTATAACCACCATTGTAGAGATATTTTGAGCTTGATTTTTCTAACTCTTAATGATGAAATTATTGAGTTTATTGATAAATGTTCTCTTGTGTTTCTCAATTATGAGTATCTAAATCTATACTTTGAGGTGTGTAATAATGGGTGTTCAATTTGATTGGGTATTGCTAGATTTGTCTTGCTATTACTTAATTAGTGCAAATCTATTGAATTCTCCACAAATTGCAGTTGATTGCTCATAGTTGCAAATATGGGTATTGTTTTCATACTTGATTTTGGCTTGAAAAAAGAAGAATTAAGTAATTGGGGAAAATTTAATAATGGATTGGGATTCGATTATGTAGGGTTGAGCTAAAAATAGCCAAAACCCATGATCATAATCCCTTTAGAGGTTGATGGCTAGAACTAGTTTAGTTGCTAACCCCAACCATATTGGAATAGTTTAATTTTATCTTGAGGTTTGAAAGGACTTGAGGATAAGGAGCTCAAGTAGTTGAAAATCATCGGTTCAATCTTTTTCCAAGGTTATTTAGACATATTAGTAATAACTCGACTGTCTAGTAAATCACAATTTGATTGACATCCTATCTACGTCACACCTCTAGCCTTTGCTCATTATTGTTTCTCAATTTTTGTTATCTTACTCTCTTGATTAGCTGATTTTAGAGTCCATAATATTATTTCATTCACTTCCCCCAAAAATTTACTTTTACCTCTTCATTGCATGGATGTGAATCAGTTCAATTCACTCAAAAACTCTTGTGTAAATCATTCTCTATTCTCTGTGGGATTCGAACCTGACACCCATCAGGTTATTTGTTTTGATACAATGATCACTTAAATTCTCTCTAAATGAGATGTGTAGTCTGAGCGTTATCAGTTCCCAAAGGAGAGATATTGTAATAACCCAAAAGCCCCTAAGAACAAACCCGTGTGTTGAATATGAGATTATGAAATTTCACACCAGGTCATAGAATGAGTCATCATGGATTCATGGTATGACCTAATGCGTTGTTAAGTGATCCATCAATTGGTGACCAATTGAGAATGTGTCATTCCCAGGTAGTGGCAATGGAAGGGATGACAAGTTCTTGTTACTCCCAACGACTCATGGGCTGACCCATCAGTTGGTTAAAGGACTATTGAGCAGTGCTGGCACCAGATGGAGGGACGAGTCATCATATATCTAACAACTTGTCAAGTGGAACATGGGGAAAGGAAAATTAGTAGATGAAGATTTGTCCACTGATGACAACGAGTGGGACGACGAGTCATCCAGTTGCATAATGACTCCTCCACGACTAGTCCTGTCCTTTGTTGGGACTGGCAGAGACAACTTTCCTGCGAAATTAGTAAGTGTGTTTTCGTAAATCCTAAGATCCTAAGCCCTAAGCTGTATCGTTTTATGCCCTAAAAGAAGTGTATTAAGAGAGCTTAACCTACTCTAACTCATTCTACTCCCATGCATACAAGTTTAGAGGTTTTCCATTGAAGATCAATCATAGAATTCTCCAATTCTCCTCCAAATATTTTGGGCTTTCAATGTCAGGTTGAGAATTAGTTTACCCAGGTATGTAGGGCCATGAATGAGAGTTTTCTTTCACTCTCATGCCCAACTTTCTCCTCAAGTTCATGAATTCAAGTATTAACTAAAGTGTATGATCCTATAGGGTTTTAACCCAAATTTATGAAATTCTCTATGGTTTATTTATGGTCAATTCTCTTCATGTTTCAAAGCATGTTTAAAGATTCATGGGAAAATTTTATGTACTAATAGATTACAAATTTATGTTCTCAAGTTTAAGAAGATTATGCCCAAATATGCAAGTTCGTCAAAAAGTTAGTCTATGATCTATAATTTCAAGTATGATGAAATATCTAATATTTAAGTATGTTCACGAATTATCCATATATGAATCTATGATTTTGACTTGTTAATTCTATTTCAAGTATGCATGATCTTCAGATTTTGGGTAATCGTATTTAGAGTTATCATGTTTTCATGATTCTGTTTAGTTCTATAAATTAGCTTACCATATGTTTGGAGTTTATACTCCTATATTCAGCTTATGGTATGTTTGGAGCTAGGACTCCCCGTATTAAGATTTTATACTATGCATGTAATTACATTATCAGCTTCATTGAAAAATAACGGTTTCTGCTACGTTAAAAACGATGGAGAGTGCCTTGCATGTTTTTGGGAGTAGTGTCTAGCACCAAGTAGGCTAGGAGTTTTATTCATGAAATCGCCGGGTCTCAAAACTATGTGACAATGTAGGAGTTTACATTTTACTTTGGGACCTCCCTGGTGAGCTTCGCCTTCCTAATGTAAAGCTGCCCATGATTATGATGTTGTTTTCAAAATGAAATGAGTAGATCCTAGTATGATAAAGCTTTGGTAAATTCCCACATGTTGATTTAAAGTTATGATTTTCCCGACATAAGCTTACTATATTGTTTGAAGTGAGGTTTTCCCTGATATTTCATAAATTCGAGCTTGGGTATGTTGAGTTAAGTATTTCTACATGTAGCTTACCACATGATTTGGAGTAGATGCTCCCACCTATGATTGAACTTGTGGTATGTTTTGAAATAAAGCTTCTCATATGCATGAATTCATAATTGAGATGTGTGTCATTATTGGGCTTTGTCAATAGACAATGTTGAGCTTCGTTTCATACGATGTTAAGTTATGCATGATTTCATATTGAGCTTCGTCATTAGATGATGTTGAGCATCGTCAATAGACGATGTTGAGCTTCATTATATATGATGTAGAGCATTGCATGTTTTTGGGAGAAGAGTCTAGCACTGAGCGGGTTAAGGGTCGATCACCCTTGCCCCAGAACTACACGCCAATGTAGGTTGGTACTATTATATTATTAGGACCTCCCTTGTGAGCTATCCTCAGCCTGATTGGCCCTTGAGGTTGATATCCATAGCATAGTATCGTCCATCGCCCTGGCAAGGTTATGCATGACTTTACCCCCTTGAGTGTGATAGTTGGGACCACGTAAGCTCTATCGTGGTATGTTGGTTAAGGAACGAGTCTCCCATTGTCTATATCATTTATATTTCATATTCATTACACATGATGATTACCTTATGCTTGCATGTTTTACAAGTAAGGTTTGACTCAATGTTCAGCTTTTGACATAAATGTTATGTTCAGCTTTGAGTCGTTCGAGTCAGTCATGATGTCGTAAAGCTAAGCATGGTCACGTCATGATAAGATTTTGATTTCATAATGAATGCATGTAGCCTTTCTACTTATATTTGAAAGCTTATGATAAGGTATGAATGTTTTAAAAGAATTACTTTTCTAGAGAGGTTTTACATACCTTGCATACTCAGTACATTCACGTACTGACCGCATATTTTCTATGCTGTATCATTTCATAATGCAGGATCCGGTTCTCAGGTTCAACCCCGCTCGTAGTCGCTTATTAGAGTTAGCATCTACGTGATTGGTGAGTCCTCATCTTTTGAGGACTAGACTTTCAACTTCATGTCATATTTCAGTTTCACGTTTTATGGGGTTAGTTAGGGTCTTGTCCCATCAACTCATCTAGACTAAAGGCTTTCAGACTTATGTATGTATAACTTCGGATATTATTCTAATGTGCCGTTGTATGAAACTTTTGCTGAGTTTATAATTATGCTTTCTTCATGTTATTAAATGAGTTAGTTGAATGCTTATGCCATGGGTCGACTTGGGGTAGCTCGAGGTCCCTTGTCCTATGTCTACGATCTGGGTCTACGCTCGGGTCGTGACAAACTTGGTATTAGAGAAATAGGTTTGATGTGTCCTAGGTAGTCTGAAATTTGCGTTAGGTAAAGTCTTTTTCATGGGTGTGAAGCGTGCCACACTTATGAAGAAGAGGTTGCTAGACGTTTAGGAAATGTTCCCTTTTTTTCATGATCTATGTCGTCTGATGAGAAGCCATTCTATCCTTCTAATTCTTGCAATCGTGATATCAGAATCATAGCTCCTCAAAGGATGAATGGGAGGAGGAATGGAGTTGGTGAAGACCACGAGTATGGAAATGGTCATGAGCATCAGCCAGCCCCACCAGATCAGGAGCCTCAAGCATCGGAGCCAGCCACTCATGCTGAGTTTCGAGTTTCCATTCATATTCTTGCACAAGCCTTGCCTTCTCAGGTCAATCAATAGGATGTTATTCAAGTTCCTCAAAATGGTAATGCAGCGGTGGCCAGAGTCCGAGACTTCTTGAGAACGAACCCGTCGGAGTTCTAGGGTCCAAGGTAGATGAGGACCCGTATGATTTCATTGATGAGATTGTCAAGATCACCCAGGTTATGGGGGTGAGTAGTGTTGAGTGTGCAGAGTTGGCCTCCTACTAGTTGAAAGGGTTGCGCTTATTTCGTTCCGCTAGTGGAAGGACAATAGGGTCGTAGGAGCAGGACAGTTCACATGGGTGTAGTTTCAGGTCGCATTCCTAGATCGGTTCTTCCCTCGAGAGATGAGGGAGTTTAAGGCAGTTGAATTTGAAATCTAAGGCAAGGAAGGATTACTGTTCAGGAGTACGCCCTTGAGTTCACCCGCCTATCTAAGTATGCCACGAAGTTAGTGGCCGACCTGCGGGCGCGGGTGAGCAGATTTTGTGTATGGTATAGCAGGATATTTGGACAAGGATTGCACGATAGCTATGCTCCATCAGGACTCACTTTGGAACCAGTGTTGACCCTACTTGTGGGTACCAATGGTTTTATGGTGTATTATGATGCTTCGTGAGTCGGACTTAGGTGTGTGTTGATGCAGCATGGGAAAGTGATATCTTATGCCTCGAGACAGTTGAAAGTCCATGAAAAGAACTATCCGTGTCACGCCCCGCCTTAGGGGGTATGACTGGCACCTGGTGCCCTAGTAGGACCTGGACTGCTAATTGGTGAGCCTAGGCACGTCTGGTGCCTGACTAGCTCTATTTCTGATTTCTGGAAACAATGGGCTATATAACGGCTGTAAACACAGCCTCCGGCCGACTGGGCCTA
>JACEIK010005526.1:57864-69611 GCA_018107945.1 Datura stramonium | reverse complement strand
AAGTGAGTAGAAAAGAGAGTTTTATTTAGCTAAAGGAAGGTGTTCTTTTGGTGGAGCTGTAGACTCAACTCTTATCCAGAGTTTGTTGAGTCATACAGTGTTGCTGGGCTGTTGTATCCTGGAAGGGAAGATTACTTCTGGACCGGTAAAGCTTTTCTACAGCGGGCTTGAATCTCCTTAAAGAGAGCAAGATATCCGCGCCTCAGCCTGAAGATATTTATTTTCTTCATTTTTGTTTTTCAATTGTAATTGTAATTTCTCTAACACAATATGTTTAAATTTTGTAAGGAGATCATGGGCACACTATATGAATTAACTTACGAAATTGACTTTTAGGCAAATTAATGAGATGAGATAATGGTTAAAATATTTAATGTATAAAAGACAGTAGATAAAACAAACGAAATAGTAAATTCGGATCAGTAAGCTTGTATGTAAAGTCAATGATTTGATTGTAGCTTCCAGATTTGGGGCATTCAGAATGTGTGTTCTTAGCAAGCTTTCTTTTGATAAGCACAAGAACCAAATTTATAAAGACAGAAAGAGATATATTTGATGAGAATAAATAATAAAGTATTTATCTAGTATATTTTATCGGTTGAGCTTTACAAGTGAATGATATCACTATTTATTGATACTGAGAATAATACAAAGACCAATGAAATGATTCTACTTGAATCCTATAGTACATAAGTCCAATAAAAAATTATTCTATTCGTATAATATCGTTACAATAAAATGATCAGTACTTTACTGGAATTAAGTTCTAAGATGATTTAACTGTAGCATCACTTGTGCATCAAAATTGATTTAAGTCTTTAGAAGTGATTTTTTTAAGAAACTGATGAGTTTAAAGAAACCAAAGTAGATTTTGCTAAGATCCAATGCCTAAATATTTACCAAATAACTTAAAAGACTAATACATGTTTTTATAAGTTAACCTTTTGCCAATATAATTAAATTATAGAATTAATTCATAACTGAATCAAGGATAAAATTAAGTGCTAAATAAATAATTTCAAATCTTTAAACACTTATTTTCAAACAATATAAAGTCATTTAGCCACAAAATATTTAAATTTGCTGGTCAACAGTCCTTACGAATTTCTCAAGATTCTTAATAGCTTTCTCAGAAAATCATTGAAATCCTTACTCTCTCTCTAGTTTAAATTAAAGATTTTTCGTGAATACCTTTCAAATTGGTTCTCTAATTTCGTAAAAATTAAGTGTTGTCTTTGTGTCTTTCACAAATGACCAAGTTATTGGTACGCTTCAGTCATGTGTAAAAGCGGATCATAACATTGAGTTATGCCTAAGTTTCTCTTAAGTGATATGGACAACTTACTTTATTCGTTTCTTGAGACTACTTTGCAAAATGTAAAGAACAGTAAAGTAATAATGCAATTATTTTTACATGAAAGTACCTGACTCACAATAGTGAAAAATAACGACCTACACCTCTGCAAAATTTGTCCTCAACTTCACTAAAACTATGCCTTAATATAATTTAGATTACAAGAATTGCAACCTAGGAACTAACTCTAATCCCTCTTATGCAACAATCTACTAACATTGTTGAATTTCCTCCAAGTTATCTTTAACTTGAAATTTAGTTTTTCTCCTATTTTTACCTAAAATAATGCTTCAAAGAAAGCATAATATAGATATAACTCAATCACAATCTTAATACAAGATGTGTAGACTTGAAGACTGTAAAACATATGAATATTAACATGTTGTTCAATTTATTTTTTGAATTTTGAAATGGAACATGAAACTACTAAACTGATTCATTTAGTTTAGCTCTCTTATTTTATGTTTATGTATTTGATCAGGTCAACTTATTTGATTCAAATTATTTTATCAATCGTTAAAATATACTGAGTCTAATAATTTTTCATTTTACTTTTCGTATATTTTTCCTCCTCTTTTACTAACCTGATTCATTTAGTTTAGCCCTCTTATTTTATGTTTATGTATTTGATCTGGTCCACTTATTTGATTCAAATTATTTTATCAATCACTAAAATATATTGAGTCTAATAATTTTTCATTTTAATTTTATTATATTTTTTCTCCTCCTTCTTCCCGCCAAATGATCTGTTGATTTCGATGAACTTTTCGGTAATTATTTTTATTTTCTTCTTTTATTGGTCTTTCTTTTAACTCAATTTTTTACTACTTCCTTCGTTCTTTTTATTTGGTAGGATAAAATTTACACATTCGTTAAGAAAAAATTAATAGGGGTTACAATTTAACTAATATAACTCTATTAATTGATAAGTACTTTATGAAAATATACAATAATCATTCTTTTCATATTCTAGAGTGACTTAAATAGTAGGGGTAGAATTGAAAAAAAATATTCAATTATTTCTTGAATTCTATCTTAATAACTATTTTAGAATAAATATTTTTGATATACCTATCAAAAGGATTGGAGGGAATACTTCTGTTGAAGAATCTATTAAGTTGGTTAAAAGTTACCTATAGTGGTTAGAGTTGGTTAGAAGTTGGTTATGAAAGTTAGCACTCCCTCCCTTTCAAAATAAGTGGTGTTTTGGTCTTTTAATTTTGTTTCAAAATAAGTGGTGTTTTACATAATCAAGAAGAAATTAATGATGTTCTTCCGATTTTGCTCTTATTTAAGTGGAGAGAGTCTTACATAATCAAGAAAATATTAAAGAGTTACATCTTTTTCAAGATATTTATTAGGGTTAAGTCGGTAAAATTACATTTTTCTGTCTAGGAATAAGGAGTTTTCTTAAGGGGTGTGCTCAATCTGAAAGCACCACTTTTTTTGAAATGGAGGGAGTAGTTATGCATTGATTTAAGAGATGAAAGAGGATCTTTCATCTTTCTAGGTAGAGCTATATAAAGGCTATACCACTTCATTGTATACACACAAGATATACAATAAAAAATGAATCAAAGAGAGCTTCATCTCTACTAGTTTATTTTCTTATTTTTTTTGTTCATCAATCCTCTAAAACCTTCATCGTATTAGAGCTTTCTGGCAGAATCTAGCTGCTGGAAAGGTGAATTAGATTGTTGTAATTGTTCTTTAACAGTTATAGTAATCACACGAGTGAAAATTGTTGTAAGATACAAAGAATCTTGAAGCTTACTTGCGCAAAAATAAATCAGATTCTGGAGATTTATCAATAAGATGAATGTCAATGAAGAAATAGTTGTTGCAGATCAACTACATAATCTAAATAGTGGTTGCAGTAATGTGGCTGCATTTTCTCAAAGCAATAACAATAGAGGATACACTATGTCACAACCAGATGTTAGACAGATTGATTATGATCATCCTCTGTTCTTGAGTCCAACTGATGTAAGTGGAATAAGTAATATCTCCTTCTAGCTCTAATTGGAAGAAACAAAATAGGGCTCATCGATGATTCTTGCAAAAAGGAAACGTTTACAGAAGAGTTGTGGGGACAATGGGAAAGAGTAAATGTCATTGTACTATCCTGGCTCATGAATTCTATATCCAAGAGTCTTCTTGGAGATGTTGTCTTTGCTTCAAATGTATACACTGTGTGGGAAGATCTGAGGGAAACATTTGGATAGATGGTTCAAGAACCTTCAATTTTCATAAGGAAATTGCTTCTCTACAATAAGGAAGTGCATGTATGGCTGCTTACTATACCAAGTTGAGAAACTTAAGGGATAAATTTGAAGCACTGGTGCCTTCACCACCCTGTGATTGTGAAAAGTCTAGGGAATTTGTGTCTAATTTGAAAAGACAGAAACTATATTAATTTCTATGGGATTAAATGACTCATATCAACAGGCTAGAAGTCAGATACTACTGCTGAATCCTTTATCGAGTATCCATCAGGACTATACTATGATAATTGGAGATGAAGGTCAAAAGTCTGTGGGTTCAAGCAGTGGAAGTTCTGGGATGAACTCTATGTCCTCAAATAACTTAGAATCACGAGTTATGTATTTTAAGGTTTCAAGCAGCAATCCAGGTGGAAACTCAAGATTCAAAAGAAACTTCAACATTATTTGTGAATTCTGCAGGTGCAAGGGCCACAACAAGAATCAATGTTATAGGTTGTGGGATATCCTCTTGACTTCATATTCAAGAAAAAACAACAAAATGGGAACAATAGCCCAGCCTATATGCAACAGAAGGTTGATCCTCAGGTTATGAGCCTCGGCTTACTCAAACTAATTTCAGATATTGTATGAACTCTAATGTGCCAATAGGAGATTATAGCGCCAAGCAAGGTGCTTATGTGGACAAAGGTCAAAGTTCTCTAGCACATAGACAGGTTACTAAATCTGAGAAGTGTACTAAATAGTTGCAACAAGGATGTAGATTCACCAAGAATCAATATGATCAAATCATGCAAATTCTTGAACAGACAGACATAAGTACCACAAATAGTGATGCACATGAAATGAATACAGCCAATACATCAGGTAAGGCTTTGTTAGTTTCTGAAAATAGTGAAGTTTAGATAATTGATACAAGTGCTACCAACCATATGATGTCTAGTCTAAGCATGTTGTCCAAAAGCTCACTAGTTCAACTAAGGATCCAAAGAAAGTTTATCTACCAAATGGTGATATGTCTCAAGTAACTCATATAGGTTCTTGTGCTATTTCTGCTAGAAGTATCATTATAAATATTTTTCATATTCCTCAGTTCAAGTGCAGTTCAATGTCAGTAAGCAAAATAATCAAGGAGCTGGATACTCAATTACATTCTTCCCTCACTTTTGTGTGTTCCAAGAGCTTTACAATGAAAGATGATAGGGATTGGTAGGGAAGAAGTAGACCTGTATCTGCTATTAAGTCATTTGACACAGAAGAATAATAAGGATACTGCCTTTGAAGTAGCATGGACACCTAGCATACAACTTGGAAGAACAACTGTGGATATGGAGTTGTGGCATAAGAGACTTTGGACATGTATCATCTATGATTTTGAATAGACTAGTATGTACAAGTAAACAGGAGGTCAATAGCATGATAGAAAAATGTATAGTATGTCCTAATGCCAAGCAGACAAGGCTAGTGTTTCCTACAAGTAGTATCAAAAGTTGTAGCAGATTTGATTTATTGCATGTAGACCTCTGAGATCCTTATAAAGCTCCTACTTTTGATGGAAATTAACACTTTCTTACAATTGTGGATGACTACAGTAGGATGACATGGGTATTTATATTAAATAACAAGTTAGATGTGTGTATATATCTTCAAGTAAGAGCTCAATTTGATAAAATTGTGAAAGTAGTGAGATCAGATAATGGTACAAAATTTGTAAACTCGGTCTATGAGGCCTTATTTAAACAAATGGAAATAATTCATCAAAGGTCCTATACCCCTCAGCAGAATGGAGTGGCTGAAAAAGAAGCATATACATATTCTTAAAATCACAAGGACACTAAGGTTTTAGGACAATATTCCTTTGAAGTTTTGAGGACAGTGTGTATTGGCTGAAGTATATTTGATAAATAGACTTCTTAGTGCAGTGATCAATCACATATCTCCATATGAAAGGATGTATGATAGGAAACCTATGTTGTATCGTCTGAGGATCATAGGGAATGTGTCTGGCTAAGAACTTAATAGAACATAACAAACTCATGCCTAGATCAAAAATTGCAGTACACATGGGTTATTCTGAAACTCAGAAGGGATACATCCTATATGATTTAGACAACAGATCTTTTTTTTGTAAGTAGAGATATAGTATTTAAGGAACACATATTTCCTTTTGCCGATATGAAAGACTCTAGAAAGAAGTCTGTGTTTTTAGACATATTACATGATTTAGAAGTCATGTTTCAATATAGACAAGAACAAATTCCAACTGTTAAAGGAGATCTTCAGGTTGTTAGTACTTTACAAAATATGCATATTGAATGTTTAAATGACTGGACCTCAACTGTTGAAGAATCTGTAATTGATAGGCAATATGATAACATATGGAGCCTATTTAACAAAATACAGGCAGTGATGAAGTGAATGTACAGGGTCCAGAGTCTGTCACACAAGTGTCAAATACTATCAGACAAAGGACCACAAATAGAAGGTCATGCAGAGATAAACATACTCCTAAATGGACGAAAGATTTTGTCTCTTTGAATATAAACAAGGATGTGCAGTATCCAATACGCACCTAATTTGGTTATGGTCACTTAGCTGCTAAGCATCAGTCCTATATTGCTTCTATCTCAACCATCACTGAACCTAAGTCCTATGAAGAGGCCATTACTGATCCCAGATGGATTGAAGCTTTGAGGATTGAAATACAAGCTCTTGAAGGAAATAAAACTTGGGTGGTCTCAGACTTACCTATTGGAAAAACTCCCATAAGCTATAAATAGATTTACAAAATTAAGTATAAATCTACATGTGAGGCAAAAAGGTTTAAAGCAAGACTAGTGGTCAAAGGATATCGCCTATTAAAGAAGGCATAAACTACAAGAATATTCTCTCCTGTGGTTAAAATGGTGATAGTTAGAACACCGTTGGCCATAACAGCATCAAAACAATGGCACATTCAGCAAATGGATGTCTATAATGTGTCCTTACAAGGTGATCTTCCAATGAGATTTACATGTCAATGCCTCAAGAATTTTTCGGTCAAGGGGATAAGGTATGTAGATTGAAAAAAATCCTTATATGGACTTAAAAGAGCCCCAAGATAGTGGAATCACAAACTTACAAAAGCTTTGACAGATTCAAAGTTTAAACAAAGTCAGTATGACTACTCACTACATTAAAAGGACTGTTGTAGGTACAACTATAATATTGGTATATGTTGATGATATGTTAATAACTAGCAGTAGCTTGAAATCAATAAGACACAAAAGAAGCACTGCATCAGAAATTCAAGATAAAGGATCTAGGGGAGCCAAAATACTTCTTAGGCATTGAATTTGCAAGATCTAAGATTGGGATTAGTATGAACTAGAGGAAGTATGATCTGGAGCTTATAGTTGAAGTTGGTTTATCAGTAGCCAAGCCAGCAAGAACTCCAATAGATACAAACATCAAGCTGACTTCTAAATAGTATGATGATCATGTGAAACCAACTCAAGATAAATCTAAAGTTCCCTTAGTTGATAAAACATCCTACCAAAAACTAGTGGGAATATTGTTATACTTAAACATGACAAGACCAGATATCTCCTTTAGTGTTTCGACATTGAGTTAGTTTCTACATCAGCCCAAAAAAACTCATATAGAAGTAGCACTAAGATTAGTGAGGTACCTAAAGAGACAACCAAGGAAAGGTTTGTTATTGTCCAGCAAATCAAATAAACTAAGGTGGTCAGAGCTACTTAAGGATTACGACATGAGTGCCCTTTACCACCCGGGTAAGGCCAACATGGTAGCAGATGCCCTTAGTATACTTTCTATGGAGAGTGTGTCACATGTGAGTGAAGACAAAAAGGAGCTGGCAAAGGAGGTACATCGACTTGCACGGTTGGGAGTTAGATTAGTTGGTTCGACCGATGGTGGGGTAGTAGTTCAAAACGGGTCAGATTCGTCCTTGGTAACAGAGGTGAAGGATAACAAGATGAAGATCCAATATTGATAAAGTTGAAAGAAGCTGTACAAAATAAAAAGGTAGAAGTATTCTCCAAAGGGGGAGATGGTTTGCTTCGGTACTAGGGTCGCTTATGTGTTCCGAACGTGGGGGATTTGAGGAGTCGGATGTTGCATGAGGTTCATGGATCCAGATATTCTATCCATCCAGGTGCTACCAAAATGTATCATGCCTTGCGGGAAATCTACTGGTGGAATGGCATGAAGAGGGATATTGCAGAATTCGTAGCCAGGTGCCCGAATTGCCAACAAGTGAAAGTCGAGCATCAGAGATCGGGGGTGTAGTTGGGACGAGCATTTTCCTCTTATTGAGTTCTCCTACAACAATAGCCATCACTCCAGCATTCAGATAGCACCGTTAGAGGCTCTTTACGGGCGAAGGTGTAGATCGCCCATTAGGTGGTTTGAAGTCCGTGAGGCTTCATTAATGGGTCCAGATTCAGTCCATGAGGCTATGGAGAAAGTTCAGTTAATAAGAGAAAAGCTGAAAACGGCTCAAAGTTGCTAAAAGTCTTATGCGGATGTAAGGAGAAGGGAGCTTGAGTTCAAGGTCGACGATTGGGTTTTATAAAGGTATCTCCCATGAAGGGAGTAATGATATTGGGAAAGAAAGAAAAACTCATCCCCCACTATATTGGCCCATACCGGATTGTGAGACGAGTGGGTAAGATAGCTTATGAGTTAGAGTTACCTTCAGAGTTGGCTTTAGTTCATCCCGTACTTCATGTATCGCTCTTGAAAAAGTGTATGGAAGATCCAGCCTTGGTGGTTCTGGTGGAAGGTGTTGGCGTGAAGGATAGCCTCAATTATGAAGAAGTTCCTGTTGCAATCTTGGATCGTCAGGTTCGAAAGCTGAGGAACAAGGAAGTAGTTTCAGTAAAGATGTTATGGAGAAATCAGCATGTTGAGGGAGCTACGTGGGAAGCTGAAGCGGATATGATGGCTAAATATCTCCACTTGTTCCCTACTGGCCCAGTTTCAGTTTAAGGTAACAGTTTTTGCCCTAAATCTCTAATCAGTTTTTCATGTTCCGTTCACGCGCACAAATTTGTTTTATGATATGATATATATATGTGTGTGATGTTTGAATTCAGTCCAGCTATGTAGTTCTTTTGGGGGGTAGTCATTCCATTAGTTTTCGGCTTAAATGATCAGTATTTGCATATGGTAATTGTATGTTTATGTTTGTTGCTTGTTTCTTACATTCGAGGACGAATGTTTCAAGGGGGAGATATTGTAATACCCCCGAAAGGGCTAAGAATAGACTCGGGAGTTTGAGGTTGAAAACTGCAGAAAACCTGGGATTTTGCACCAGTACGACTCGAGGTACGAATTGTGGTGAGGACCTACGACTCGTGATGAATTCGGGAGCCTGAGGTCATATCACGGGTGGTCCTACGAATCGTGACGTGTAGGTACGACTCGTGGTTAGGAGTCTTGGTGAAATTCTCAGTTGTGCCAGAGTGAGTTGTCACGAGTCATGTATGACTCGTAAGGTGTAGCAATGAATCATGATGAGGAGTCGTGGTTCAGTCGTATTTGGTATGGGTGGATGGTACCACGACTGAAAGTACGATCCATAGGATGGGACTACGAGTTGTGGTATGCGCGTCGTGGCCAGATTTAGAAGATTGAAAAGTGGCGAGGTGACCACGAGAAGTGACTTCTTGGTATGACTCGTGGTACGAGTCGTGCTTGGGGCCAGATCTGTTTTTCAGAGAAATTTCATTAAGGGCAAATCTGACTTTCCTACGCTTTTGGACCGTAAACCACGTCGTTTTGAGGTCGGGATAAGGTCTTTTAAGGAGGAAAAACTCATGCTAAGTCTCATTTGGCATTTGCAAGAACTAGAGAAGGGAGTAGTAGGAGGTTCAAGGGTTCTTCTTCAAGTTTCCACCTAGGATTTTTCAAGGGAGTTAGAAAGCAAGAAATTCCAGGTATGTGGGATTTTGAATGGGTAGTTTAGTCCCTACCCATGCCCAATTTCTCCCTAATTCTATGTTTGAAGTTACCAAAACTTTATGGGTCTTTATCAAATTGCACGATTCCTTTAGAATTTGAAATGAGCTTGTTGTAGTATGCCTAGCTTATGAATTTCGAATTTATTTGGGCTGATTTCACTTGTTTATTCATTATTTCATGATCTAACCTCTAAAAGTATAGATGCCCAATTATGAGGAATTTTTAGTAAAGTTCATGGTCATGATGATTTCGCAAGCTTAATACGAATTTTTCTTAAATTTTAAGCATGTCTTCAAGTCTTCAACTACCCATGTTATTGTGATCATGTTTCCTATAAATTTAATCATTTCATGTATGATTGAAACTATGGGCAATGCCAACATGTCACTTATGATTTATGAACTATCATTTTGACCGATTCACGGGCCCAATTCCATGGCTAGTATTACAAATTCTCAAGCATGTTATGATTATCACGATTTAACTAGCCATACATGTCATGTATGAATTTCTATGGGCATGTTGCATGTTTTGGGAGTAGTACTTAACACCGAGTAGGTTTGGGGCCCAGGTTACGCCCCGAATTTTAGAACTACGTGCCACCGTAGGTTATGCGTGGGACCTCCTTAGTGACTGTCCCTTATGCCCTACGGGGCCTTCACGAGTGATATCACTCCTTTTATGGTACATACCCTTGACAAGGTATGGATGACCTCCCGACTAGGTTTACAGGTTGGGCTCCATGTGTGCTCATATGGGGTATGTCGGCTGTAGAAATCTCTCATTGTTCCTCATGACTTTAATGCATGTATGATTATGTTCTTGTGGCTCAAATTATGTTTTATGAAATGTTTTTCTCATATTTTACGACTACAAAAGGTTTACGAATATTTTGGTAACCTTGAGCCTTACGATATACTCACGACTTCGGTCTTATGATAATGATATCCCCACTCTTATAACTTTTATGTTTTTAAGTATTATTTTGTATACCTTACATACTCAGTACCTTCCAAGTACTGACCCTCATATTTTCAGGATCCGGTTCACAGGTTCAACATCGTTCCTAGCTTGCTCTTAGTTCGGCTCTCAGCTCTCAGTGGTGAGTCCTCATGATTCGAGGGCTTTATGTTCGGACCTTGTTTATCTTTTATTTTCAGAATGTTGGGGTTAGTTGGGGTCTTGTCCCTTCAATCCGATTATTATGATTAGAGGCTTTAAAACTTAATTGTAGTATTCCGCTATTTATGTTTGGATTATGTATTACCTTTCTTATATTTCATGTCACGTTTCCTTTAAATTCATGATTTTAAGTTAAGTCTTCCGCCTTATGTGTATGATTAGATATATGCTCACTCCATGGGTTGACTTGGAGTCTTTCGGGGCTCCTTGTCCCGTGTCTACGATCCGGGTGTACTCTCGGGTCGTGACAAGTTTATCATGAGAGGACTAAACATATTGAAATCGATTGTTGTAAGGAAAAAACTTCTAGAAGGCTTTATCCAGATCAACTATCTACTTACTCATGAACAAGCAGCAGCATACTTACAAAAGGGCTGAAAAAGGTCCAACATGACTATCTTATGTCCAAGCTAGGATCTTTAGATATTTTTACATCTCCTAGCTTGAAGAGGAGTGTTGAAGAATCTATTTAGTTGGTTAAAAGTTAGTTATAGTGATTAGAGTTGATTAGAAGTTGGTTATGGAAGTTAGTAGTTATGCAATGAGTTAAAAAATGAAAGAGGATCTTTCATCCTTCTAGATAGAACTATATAATGGTTCTACCACTTCATTATATACACACAAGATATACAATCAAAAATGAATCAAAGAGAGCTTTATCTCTACTAGTTCATCTTCTTATTTTTCTGTTCATCAATCCTCTAAAACTTTCAACTTCCAAGCTTATTGTCAATATTCACAAATTAATTTTCAGAGAATAACAAGATTTAAATATTAAAAAAAAGAGATATCAAGAAAGGCAATTAATAACTCAAAAAACTCAATTTTTTTCAGTCTACTACAATTTAATTCAAAATCCAAAAGAAGAACGACTCAAAAAGTTTACCATTTTGGGTAGAGATAACAATTTCTTCATTATTGACTTTAGAAGGTATTGAAGAAATAGTTGGGATGGGTATAACCAGGGGTATTCATAGTTGGGCTAAAAATCAATTCAAATTAAGAATCAAATCAAATCG
>JACEIK010005526.1:8261-33532 GCA_018107945.1 Datura stramonium | reverse complement strand
ATATATTCATAATAATATATAGTATGGTTTTCTCTTTCTCTTACCATTGTTAATTTAATTACTCATTCAACCATCGGAATATTAGGCAGCTGCCGGACGGTGATCGGTAACCATTTCCTGTTCATAAATATATGTATTTGTTTGAATGATGACATTTATATTAATGATTTTCCCAATTTTATTCTTTTATGGATAATAGATCATAAATATTATTTTCCCCTCTTTAATAATCTTTTGTAGATGAGAGGTAAAATGCAAGATATAATTTATTGATAGATTCTAAGCAGTAGTGATTATTCCACTTTTGAAATTATGAATGAAGCAGTACTAATTTGTGAGATACATAAATAAATTACTAGTGCAGGGGAGGAGATGAATCATGGTTTGAGGTGATGAAAGTGTGTGAATTAATTTGGAATGCATGATTTCATTCTTAACAACAATAGTTAGTTTCCTATCACTATAAATCACTCAAGAAACTAAATTGGGTTAAAAGGTTAAAGAATTTGTCAGGTTCTGTTGGGTAACAACAACATCAAGTGTGTGTGTGTGTGTATATATGGCGAGAAAAGCCTTTAGCGCTTTAAAAGATTCCACAATGGTGGGGATGGCCAAGGTTAACAGTGAGTACAAGGTGAAGTATTTGTTATTATTATTAATCTTAATTAATTTTGAACCATATGATTAGTTAAGTATATTAATGGGTGTTTGTTTGTTTAGAAACTAGATGTTGCTATACTCAAAGCCACAAACCATGTTGAGGCACTGCCAAAAGAGAAGCACGTACGAAGTAAGTCTTCAAGGCTGAGTGATGATGATGTTTGACAAGTATTGTCTCTTGACCAACCATTTAGTTGTTCTTTTTGCAGCTGTTTTCAATGCAGTTTCAGGCAACAAACCTCGAGCGGATGTTTTCTATTGCTTACATACTCTTTCCAAAAGGCTCACCAAAACACATACTTGGCAAGTATGACACCAATGTTTGAGTTTCATTATCCTCTGTATGACTGTCTTTTATGCTTTTCTACAAACTATCCACAGACAGACACAATTCTTTTTTGCTTCAGGTTGCACTAAAAGCTTTAATTATTATTCATCGTGCTATGAGGGAAGTTGATGTATCATTTATTCAAGAGCTTGTTAATTATAGTGCTCATAGAGGCCATTTGTTAAACCTAACACATTTTAAGGATGATACAAGCGCAAATGGTACACACATATATAATCCTTTTTTCTTATATTTATGATCATATGCAAAATTAAAGTTACTAGCTAGCTACTAACCATGTGAATTCGATTGTCTGATTGTAAAGCATGGGACTATTCTACTTGGATTCGTTCTTATGCGTCCTATCTGGAAGAATACCTTGAATGCTACTGCTTGGTAAAATATGATTTTCAGAGAGAACAAAAGGTATGTTAATTGAAAGAAACCAACGTCAATACTACTTTTAAATATGAAAAAATTGTTATGAAATTGTATGGTGTTGTTACTAAACAGAGAATGAAGAATGTAAACACCCCAACCTTGATAGAGACAATACCTTATTTACAAAAACTGCTCTCTCGCCTTCTCTCTTGTAAGGTGATGGATCCATCAATTACTTTTATTTTTGTACCAATTCATTTGCTTTAGAGGAATATATAATGACTACTATTCTACTTTCAGCCACTGGGAGCAGCTCAATATAATTTCTTGATTCAACATGCCCTTTCAATTGTGAGTAATTCTACTCAATGTCCTTTCGTCCATCACTACATATATATATATATATATCTGTAACTTCATTCAGCTTTAAAGCTTTTCACATTCAAAAATTAACTGATCATGTATATTTTGTTTAACACAGGTTGCAGCAGAAAGTGCCAGTCTATATGTAACAATTGCTGATGGGATGCTTAACTTAGTGGACAAGGTACTATATAATCCTAACTGTTTGGTTCAATTATCAGATGTATTTGCAAAAATAAAAATAACATTTACTAATAACCCTGTGTAGTTTTTTGAAATGCAACGTCATGATGCAGTCAGAGCACTTGAAATTTATCGAAGGGCGGGAGATCAGGTATGTGTATTTTCTTTGTATACATGCCTATATTAAGATTGACTCATTGCCATATTTGATACTTGAAAATATGGGTGATATGCAGGCAGTAAAGTTATCTGAGTTCTTTGAGATATGTAGGAACCTTGATTTTGGACGAGGACACAAGTACGTTAAAATAGAAAAGGTAATCCATTTTAACATTTTCTTGTTTTATTCTCTCAATCACAAAATACAAATAAGAAGAGTAACAAATTTCTATAAGTTTGTTTGATAACATTATTCTTTTTCAGACTTTGATGTACTAATTTTTACTTTTGTGACATGTTATATGTTCTGTAAATAAATAATACAGCCTCCCGAATCATTCATATTAGCGATGGAAGAGTATTTGACAGATGCAGCAAAACCTCTAACGCTTACATGGAAGCCGGTAGGGACACTAAATGTGTTTATGCATGTTTTTGTATATTTGTGTTTGATGGAACTTTGTCTTCATCAAAACCTTCTTTCCTATAATTCTGTTATTTTTCCTTTTCCTTACGCCTACAGGATGATGATGATGATGATATAAATACCAAGGTCATTGTTGTTTCTGAGTCCAAACAAGAGACTGATCAAGAGCAAGAAACTGAAGGGCAAATGAAAGAAGAAAGTAACGTGGAGACTCCAGCCCCACCCTTCATTCCTGATCTTTTAGTAAGGACTTCTTAACCTAATTTGATATATAATTAACTTCTAAATGAAAAATGAGAATTCCTAATGATTAAGAATTTATAGTCTTTTGATGAGCCAAATGAAGATCAATCGGTTGCAACGGAAGATAACAACACCCTAGCTTTAGTTATTACTACACCAGGTATATATTATTTTATCAAAACAGAGGACGGAGTGTAAGATTTCTTCTAAATATGATCTCATTACATTATGTGTAGATGAGTTATCAGATCAAAGTAATCAACCTACAGACGACTGGGAGTTGGAACTCATTGCAGCATCAAGTTCTAACCAGCTGGGGGCGTTCACAAATGATAAATTGGTTAGCCTTTTTATTATACAGACAGACTTACTCAAAGCAAACTGTTTTTCCCGTTTGTATTGTAATAATTTTCTACTTTCATTGCTATGAATATTCGCCCCGCATGTTTTCGCTGCTGTGAGACTTTTATTCACTTGACGAATATTATAAGATTGTTTCTATGGAATCCTAACTTTTGTCTTTGCTAATCTTTTATAAGTTGCTCCTATGCACTCAAGTGTAAGAGAGCCTTTACAATATCAGGTTATTTAAAAATAAAGACAGATAGCCTGTTATAATAAGCTAAATTATTTACGTTATCTATCTGTGTATATAAGTTTAATCAGTACTTGTATTTGTTGAAATATTTGTGTCTTATTTCCAGATACAAGGGGGTGTACTGGACAGATCAAAGTTGGATAATCTATATGAAACAGCACTGACAAGACAGAATATTGTAAATGACCCTTATAATAGGGAAGTTTCATCTAATCCGTTCGAGGTAGCCGGTAATTCACAGGATGCATTTTATAGTTCAACCAACTCTGGAACAAATGGTGCACAAATGGTTGCTATGGCTCATTGCCGTGACTATGGTGTTTTCATGCAACAACAGATTGCCAAAATGTCTCAATTACAAGAACAATTTATGGGACAACATGAAGCCTTGATGATGCAGCAACAAATGGATATTGTGTCTCTACATCCGCAAACCACTGCTATGACACAACATAATGCTGGAAAGATTCAAGAACAGGAAGCACAAATTCAAGAAAACATAGTTGATGTGCCTCAACAACAATTACAAGGACCACCAGCATTGGTTAATAATGACAAAAATCCATTTGGAAACCCTTTCACTGGACAAGATTTTACAACTTATAATTATCCCTCTCAGGATCAGTCTTACGTATCTCAAAATCAAAACTCGCAGTCTAGCTTAATCTAAACTCATTTTGTAAAAATAAAATTATGGAACTTGTAAATGCATGCAATTCATGTACCTAGTAGCAGATGTAGATTCATAATTTAAAGTTTATGGATTCCTATAGCAACCTCAAGATTTCTTAGCCAAATGGTTATAAATAATTTTTGAATTTCTTAATACATATACAGGGTCTGGATAAAAGTTTTACAAAATTCACATAACTCCTAATTTATAAGTTAACTCTGCCCCTGCCTAGTAGGACGCCAAACTAAATTGTTGAAAGATGGGAACCAGATCAGATAGATTTAGGTTGAGTTCTGCGGATTTAATTGAATCCATCATTTTCTACTCGAGTTATATATATATATTAGAAATAATTCCCCAGCTCATGAACCTTTATTCATTAATCAAACAGCAAGCATAGCGACGAAGTTTAGAAAACGAAAAGCAGAGGGGGGTGATATCAAGATGCCATTGTGAGGTAAGAGGAGAAGCCTCTTCGGGCATTCAACCCTTTCACATTCTTTAATTGATCAGCAAGAGACTTGAGACGCTGACAGTATGCCGAAACGTTCGAAAAATTCTCCATCTTTGTATTAGAAAATTCGGTTTCCAGAGTTACCACACGGGAATTTTTGTTATCTTGAAAAATATCACGGAGTCGATTCCAAGCTTCCATGGCCGTAACATCGGGTTCGATAATAGTATGCAAGAGATCATTAGAGATTGTAGCATAAATCCATGAAAGAACCGTAGCATCAAGAGTCAACCATAATTCCTTTTCATCCTTGGTCGAAGGAACCTTCTCTTTGCCCCGGCAGGAATAATATGATGAAGGACCTTATGAGAAGCGTGCAGTGATTTTAAGAGTTCCGCGCATGTGGAGTATTGAACATTCTCCATTTCTAGAGTGATGGAGATATGATTCAGGATGTTCGAGCCGCAAGTGCAGAAAAGTGTTCTTGTTATCCGACATGGTTGACAGAAGAAGAATAGAAAAGAAGGTAACGGAAAAGAAGAAAGAAGGCTAGGGAGCTTTGCGGAAAGAATAAAGCAGCCATGGCTAGAATAAGGTTCATGAGCTGAGAATCATTTCTAATAATATATATATATATATATATATCATTCCCTAAACTGAAAACTCTAAATCCTTCTCATTTATAAAAAATAACAATTTAAAAAAATAAGAAGATATTAGAATACTGAATGATTATTAAATATTCCCACTAGTCAACCTTACCATTACCTATAGTCTAAAAAATCATTAGACACAAACTAAGGATATACGTGTAAATAAATTGAATGGAAAAATTACTTCCTTTATCTAAGTTAATGTTGATGGTCGACTCCATATGGTATTATTACAATTGTTAGCTCTCTTTATAATAATCAGTATCTATAATAGTATTTAATGATCTATTAAATATTCCCACTAGTCAACCTTACCATTACCTATAGTCTACAAAAACATCTTATTAGACACAAAATAAGGATATACATGTAAATAAATTGAATGGAAAAATTACTTCCTTTATCCTAAGTTAATGTTGATGGTCGACTCCATATAATTAATTATTACAATTGTTAGCTCTCTTTATAATAATCAATTATCTATAATAGTATTTAATTATAACGAACGAATAACTAAGTACCTAAAGCAATTTAATAGTTTGATTTTGATCGCAAAGGAAGACTAAAGAATAAGACATGCGTGCTAAATGCTTTACATATATATATATTCAAAGAATACAATTTGCAAATGCCATTCTTAATAGAATGAGCAATTTTTTAATCCTTTACAAGGAAAGCAAGTAATAATAATAATAATAACAATACTCTAACAAGGAATAAGGAGTTCAATCTTCTTCACTCCTCTTTCCCCTCAAGAAAAGAATAATATTCTTTTTCTTCTTCTTCTTTCTTTTTCTTTTTCTCTTTTCTTTTTCTTTCACCTTTATTGCGGTGATTTTTTTTTCTTTTACCAAAAAAAAATAATAAAATCTAAAAATCCTAAGAATAACCAAATAAAGAAAAAGAACAATTACTTCATCGACTTTTCTCGACTGTAGCCATAATAAGAGAGATACCACCTAACGAATTTTCTCAACCCGGTTTGCAAATCGATCGTCGGTTTATACCCGAGCTCTTTTCGGGCCGAACTGATATTGGCATGCGTAAATGGAACGTCCCCATTTCCGGGCATATCCAAAACATGTTTCTTAGCTTTTATCTTCAAATGCTTCTCCAACATCTCGACCATCATCGGAACAGTCACCGGCGATGTATTACCCAAGTTGAAGATCCGGTAAGGGGCGGGTCCCCGTTTCTTTCCACCCGAACCGGTACTCTTCCCGGCTGTATCAAGTGACCCGACACAGCCTTTCACAATATCATCAATGTAAGTAAAATCACGGGCCAAGTCGACCCGATTCCTGCCCCGGTAGACGGTGATGGGCTTACCTTGTAAAATATTCCGGGTAAAAGAGAAATAAGCCATGTCGGGTCTTCCCCACGGACCATAAACGGTGAAGAACCTCAGACCGGTAATTGACAACCCGTAAATGTGATTATAAGTATGAGTAATTTCCTCACCGGCTTTCTTGGTTGCTGCATATAAAGAAGCTGGTTGATCCGTCCGATCCGATTCGGAAAAGGGTACTTTTTCATTCAACCCGTAAACTGAACTGGAGCTGGCCCATACAACAGCAGGTTGCGGGTTGGCATTTTTGCAAGCTTCAAGAAGTGTAACAAGTCCAGCAATATTACTATGAACGTAAGATTGGGGATTTTCCATGGCGTATCGCACCCCAGCCTGCGCAGCTAAATGCATAACGTGCGTAAACGCTACGATATCAAAGAGCTTCGCTAACATGCGCATGTCGTTCACATCACCCTCGACGATGAAGATATTTTGGGAATTTAAGAGATTTTTCCTCGCTTTTTTCAACGAGGGGTCGTAGTAATTGTTGAAATTATCAAGCCCAACGACACCGTCCCCGCGTTTTTTCAAGGCGATTGAAACGTGGGACCCGACGAAACCTGCGGCGCCGGTGACGAGTACGGACATGCCGTTGACACGGTGGATTTGGGCGGAATCACGGACCTGTTTCTCCCAATGAAGACTGCCCCATGTGGAGGAGAGGTACCGGGTACCGGAATCCATGAAGGACTGGAAGCTCAAATACGACGCCGTTAGAGCTATCAAGAACAATGCCCATAAGAACATTGTACTTGTTGAAGCGAAACATCTGTGGAATTGCCGGTTAACGGAGTAATACGTTTTGTCCTTGAACTTTCCTGGTGTTGATGGAATAAATTCCTCTTCCAATCCCCTCATTTTCTGAGAAAAATTAATTAAAGAAATCAACTTTTTTTCTTGAGAGAAGAAATATCAAAAAGCAAGAAATTTATCAACTCTTTTTGCCAATGGTAGATGCAGAGGAAAATGGGTGAAATTGTTTTTGAGTCTGCACCTGAGGAATTGGAAGAAAGAAAGAAAGAGGAGGAATATTATATATAGATAGAAAGCTTCGAATTTAACGCGTGAACGCGTTAAAGGAATACTGACGAGAGAGATTTGGAAGAGAGAGAAAAGGGGAAAAGTTTCAGAGGATAAAGAAATTTGATGAGAGAAAGAGAGTGTTTTGAGGAGACAGACAATGCCAAGCAGTGTAAATTTAGGAAACTGGATTTTTGCCTTTTCAGAAAGCGGGGAGAGAGAAAGAGAGAGGGGCCTTGGTAAATGTAGAAACCATAGGAGATTGACGCGTCACAATTATTTTGACAATTAGTTTGAAAAAGAAAGATAATACTACAGCTAAAAAGACATAACTGTAATTGGACCTCATTTTTTATATTTTATAAGTAAAAATTATTAGGGACCCTAGGTTTAGTAAGTAGATGCTTTGATTAATTAAGCTAATTTTGTAAGCTTGGTGCAAGCTTGCACGTCGTAATTAAATATTTTCTTGCACTTCAACATCATATATCAATATGATTTTATATCATATATTTAAACGACTCTACGTAACAAATATATCATAATAATGATTGAGTTCAAACTCAATTATGTTGTTGTTGTTATGTGTATAATAACAACTTTTACCGAAAGGAAGAATGTGTAAATACAAAACCACACTTATATTCATCGATTTAAACTAGCTAATACACAAGTGAAAATGATACAAACTAGTACAAGGTACAAATTACGTACTTAAAGACTTTCACACATTCTATTCTTTATTTCATTTCAAACTAGTAAGCTCTTATTTATTTTTTCTAATAGAATATTTAGTTATCATCTCCTCCACCATATATATCGAGAGAGAGAGTTACATGATCCTTATGTATATTCGGGATCATTAAATTCACATTAATTACCGGATTCAGAACCAGCTCTTGATCCAGCATATGAACCTGCCTCCGAACCTGCACCACTTGATCCACCTCGACTATTAGAACCAGAACCAGCTCTTGATCCAGCATATGAGCCTGCCTCTGAACCTGCACCACTATTGCCCGAGGAAGTTGAACCTGAGCTTGAACTTGAGCTTGAACTAGAACTTGATCTTGAGCTAGATCCAGACCCAGAACCTGCTCCTGCACCAGCCCCTGAACCACTTCCACCTCCTAGACCCAAGCCTACCCCAGCACCGACGCCCACTCCTACACCACCACCCAAGTCTAGGCCCAGATCCTTTCGTGCCACCCGACCCTCGGAGACCATAACAAGAGTTGACAAAACTAGCAAAGCAAGAAAGCCCAAAACCTTCACCCTAGCCATACTTAAAATACTAAAGAGTACCAAAACTAGTAAAGCCAATATTGTTTCTATGCAAGTATTATTCCTCTATTTAGCAAGTAATGCTTGATTTCTTGTTGCGGTGAAACATGATAATTGTAAGTCTATTTATAGTTGTAGATGCTAGGGTTATATATGGTTGGTAAACATTAAAATTAGAGGTAGTGGGGGGCATTTTGAATTATTATGAGAATATTAGTGATGAAAGTACATATCTATGAAATTAAAGATGGGCCAAACTAAAGTTTGTGGATGAGAAATAAAGGCATGCAATTTGGAGTTGTCGATCATCATGTGATAGCCATACTATGATGAGAGTGTGTCGACCCACGTACCGGCCATTCCACTACCATAGTGGAGTAGCTATAAAATACATTCTAAAGGTGGAAAATAATACAACGCAAAAAAAGAAGAGAAGTCTGAATAAGGAATTGATAGAGAAGAGACATGTGTAGCTCACATGAACCTTTTAAAATTCCTATTCATGAGATGGGGTGCTGATAAACAACGGAGAAATCATTAAATATTTAAGTAGCTAATTAAAATAGAATTGCCTGTAGTAGGTAATTATGTTTTATCTCCAAACCAGGACTTAGGTGTGAATAAGAGTTTGTTTCAATTATTAAACGTAGCTAGCTAGTGCTCGAGGCATATATAGTCAAATTAATGAGATAAAGATGAAAATGAAGCTATATGCGCATGTGTTCAAACGATAGCTATATTAGAGTTTGAAAAACAACCTATTCATGTCAATGTGAAAACCGATTTAGCTTCCATTGTCTTATAAGGCAAAATTTTGTTAATTAGTAACCCTTCAAATTAAATTACATTTCGTAGGTATCAGAATGATCGTCCTTTCTTTTTGCTGCCTCCATTTGGAGTGCTATAACCATCTTACTTCTTTGCCATACTTAATTTCACGATAATTCTCATCTTGTTTTTTTCCCCTTTCTTTGCCATAAAGTTTATAATATGGTCACGCGTTTTAGATGCTAAAATCATTTGTTTTTCCAACCAATTAATGTTGTCATGTCGGAGGATTTTCTCAAGAGCTAGAGAGTAGGAATTAAATAATTTTAATTTCATTTTGGCCGTGCATTCATGAAGAGGAGACTTGAAGCAACAGTACTAGAGTTATGTACAAGACGACAGACAAATGAAAATAAAATAACTCAACAATACTAGAATTTTTCGAATTTAGGGAGGAGTTGCTTGACTAAGTAGTCAGCAGCTTTGTAGTAAGTGGATTCAGTTGGATGAATGCTATCAAAGAATATGTATTGTGAGGCATCTGAACACACTGGAGACAGTCTTGTACACAGAGGTCCAGCTTCAACTAATCCACTTCCACAACACCCTCTGTTTGTTTCCTCAAATCCTGTTCCAATTAATTAATATATTTCAGATTAATAAGAATAAATAAAAAGTTAGGTGGTGGAGAATGGAGAGGTGGATTGAGTAATAAAAATGAAGTAATTATTAATTGAAGGACGCACTTACTTACCATGTTGTTGTGGATTATTGATAAGGTCTAATACAAAAGCATAGCTGTCTACATATAAGATTTTACTTCCAGGAAGATGTGCCTGCAATTGAAGTAACAAGTACTCGAGCTTTCGATTATAGATTTGAGCATCAAAATTCTCTTTATTTATGCAAGTTCTAACAAGTGGAGATTTTGCTGTCATCTGAATTGGAAGACAACCAATTGGAGGCAGTCCATTTACTATAATGTTACGGCATCCAACATCATATAAATCCTGGAACACATGACATATATATATCACAAGTTAGAATAATATATAATGGACTTCACTTTTCTTACACCTATACATGCATATGCATGCAAAGGGACAAAAATTGTACTTGGAGTGGCAGTAGAAAGGCTAAGAGCTCACGAATATGCATAGTAAAGAGTGATGGAAGATAGAGATGGATCCACATGGCTCATATGTACTTATCAAGAAATTATGATCTAACAAATTCCATAGATTTCTTATGCATATTCAACAACCTAGGGGTAAAAAGCTAGTAAATCTGCCCATAGACGGGAAAAAGCAGTAAATGAGGATTATAACTCCCATGTCATTATATTGGCTCTAACACTAATTGTTAGGCTCAACAATACATATATACTCTAATTAATATAATGTGATATATTGGACCAAAATCCAATAAAGTATTCTTTTGAGGCCTCAAAGCTTCCTTTGAGTACTTTATAATTCGCATACCCAATTTTGAGTTAGAAAGAATTTTCTATGTGCATGATAAAGAAATTAAGTATAGCTAGTCTAACTTAACGAACCTTGAGAAAAGTTTGGAGCTTGTCTAGCAGAAAATCTTGGTACATAGTCAAGGTGAAGTGAAGGCTTCTTTTGGGGAGATCATAGAAATTAAATATAAAGTCATTAGTGCCAGCACTAACAATAACCAGAGCACCATTGACAATTCTTTGAGCTTCAGTCTCTCCTACAAGGACTCTAATTTTCTTGAGGTACTCGTTGAAATAATCTAACTGTTTCCTCATAGGAATAGCCCCAGAAATAGTACTGGTTAATTCATCAAATCCTGTCCCACCTGATGCAAAGCAAATTCCAGTGAGCAATTCATTCGTTGGTAAATCTGGCTGCATATATGGAGGGACACCGTTTTTCTTGAGATTTAGGAAAGTAGCCAATATGTCTGGCACTAGTTTACCATTGGAAAATCTGCCTGTGGGGATATGGTTTGGGTAATCTTGGCCATATGGTGGGTGATTGCCTTTGGCTATAGTGAGTATGTGGTTGTTATTTCCAGTATCCACTGTGGAATCACCAAATACTTGAATCGATGTGAATTTTGGAATGCCTTGGCTAGTTATAATATTCATGTTGCACAAGCACAATATCAGGGTACTCAACAACCTACTTCTTACTGCCATATTTGCCTGCCTAATAAGCTTGCCTTATCTCTCTTCTCATATATATCTGCACGCTAGCTAGCTTCTAAAATTCTGAAGTAATCTTGAAACTTGAAAAAGAAATTATTTATCTACACATCTTTTTTTTTTTTTTTAAAGAAAATTTCCGCCGAGTATCCCCATTTTCATTTGGGTCTGTCAACTAAATTTCTAGTCCTTGCACAAGGCCCAGGTCCAGGCCCACAATGAACATTCTATTGCTAATAGAAGCCCAAAAACGACATCTCAAATTAACGGAAATAAATCCATCAATTGTTTTGCTCTAGGTCGTTCATTTAACTTTTAATTAATACAACTGCGCGCATGCATATATTTTCTCTTTTTATTTGGGCTAATTAATAGTTTATGTAATGTGAGCATTGCTAGTCTCACTTATATATAATTTTGTGAGTGTGTGATTAATTTTTAATTAACTTTGATTCTTATTCTCTCGTTAAATATAAATTAATGGTCAAATAGATTCTTGTTTAAAATATTCCATCTCTAGGGAATTATATTGGTGTTAGCTCTTCCATTCATGATAGAACCAAACAGGCTTTACCTTTGGCACTACAATGATAAGGAAACTCCGTGTTATTAATTAGTTATGTAAATAAAAGACTCCCAATGTCTTCTACCAAAAAATGCCCGTTTCTTGTTAATGTTAAGTCCAATACAAAGCACAAGTTTCCATTTTGAAAAATATATATACATTGTGCAATGAATCTTGTTAGGAAATAAAGTATTGTTTTAGTAATCGTCACTTTTGCTTATCCTTTTCTAATATCTACATTACAAATGCATTATCAGGACCACCTCTTCTTTTTTTATTTCTTTGGACTGATACATTAATAGAAAATAATATTTTCACATTTATGGTACGTTGACATTTGAAGTTAATTTGGCTAATTGACTACTTCCACCATCCTTTTAAATAAAATATTATTTTCACAAGGAAATATGACCCATTCAGCTATGATAATTAATTAACCCTTTGGAAGGTGAAAAAGGATATGAGTATTCTCCCTCTCCTAATCAAACACAACGACCCTTTGGACAGATTCAATGTGCAATAATATCCTTTTTAGAAAATGAAATGTTTGGTAATCCTCTATTTCTCTATTCTTTTCCATCTATCGTTTTATTCATAAATATAGAAAGCGAAATATAACAAATAAATTTCCTATTATAAGCCAAATATGTCAAATAATATCACACAAAAATTTAAATACTATTTGTTGTTATTATATTAGTTATGAATAGTTTATTGTCTAGGACGCATAAAAAAATGGTACTTGCACAGGTTAAAACTTTATAATAGTATATATTTCCCTCCAGTTTCATTTTAATTGTTAAATATATTAAAAATAATTATTTTAAAATATTTATTAGTTAAAAAGTTATTAGTCAATTATTATTTTTATTAATTCTTTTTAATGAGTATGTAAATTTTATTTTAGCAATTAAAAATAAAGCAAGAAAGTCTTTCTCCCTCTCTTTATTTATATGTTTCCAAGCTGCCTTGGTCAAGCCTAAGGGGATAAAGAAATAGAAAGAGTAATGTGCATTATTTGAACCAAGTCGATGGTCAAATATTATTTATCGAAGCGAGTTAGGAATTGACGTTAAATCACTGATTCAATTTTATATAAAACTTTTGATTCTTCGACTTCATTGTTCACCAATCTGGACGACGTTGGATAATTATAAAAAAAAGCACTTCTCCTTATCCTTATTGTTTCAACCAACGCATGCAGCGATTCTCAAGCAATTTTTTATTTATTTTAATTTTGAGAGAAAAAGATAGAGAGAGAAAAAGTTTGAGCTTGTTCTTTTTCGATTTATTATTAATCTTCCATTAGTCTTCCATTTTTGTCTTCTCCCAAATGATTGCATAAAAAGTCACTTTTAGGACCCATCACTTCTCCCTCTTTTACCAAATCAAAGGCTTTACACTTTGCTTCCATTATAAACTCCATATATAAACTCCATATATCCCATATATAATATATACACATATACCTTTTCCATATAACGTCTATCATTTTTCAGTTTGTTGTATAGTGTGATCCATCCCTCTTTCTTCTGTTCAAAAATGGTGCGTGTGAGTAACAATTTAGTAGGAATTCTCAACATAATCACACTTGTCATTTCAATCCCAATTATAGGAGGAGGGATATGGCTATCTAAGCAAGCGGATACAGAGTGTGAGAGGTTTCTTGAAAAGCCTGTGATAGCACTTGGAGTTTTTATCATGCTGGTTTCGCTGGCGGGTCTAATTGGTTCTTGCTGTAGAGTTTCATGCCTTTTATGGCTTTACCTTGTTGTTATGTTCTTGTTGATTGTGTTGATCTTTTGTTTCACTATTTTTGCCTTTGTGGTGACCAACAAAGGGGCTGGCCAAGCCCTATCTGATAGAGGGTATAAAGAGTATAGGCTTGGGGATTATTCTAATTGGTTACAGAAAAGGGTTAATAATCATTGGGGCAGGATCCAGAGTTGCTTGCAGGATAGTAAGATCTGCAAAACATTGATTGATGATGGGTCCAGCACCAAAGTTGAAGATTTTTACAAAAAACATCTCTCTGCTCTTCAGGTGATCCCATCATTTTGATTTTTGGAGGTTGGCTATGTAAAGTGACTTTCTTCCTTCTTTAAATTCTTCCTTCATTAGTTGACCTATGACTTTCCACTGCTATGAGTTTTTCTGGTATATACTTGACAGCTTTAAGATTTTGACTCTATTATATAAAAACAAGTTGAGGCTTTTTCTGTAAAGGTATGCACCTTTGTTCCCATTAACATCTTGAGTAAAGATAACTAGTCTTTTTGTTCCTCTAAGCAAGCCATCCTCTTTTGGGGAATTATTTTGAGCACTGCTGTTGATGACATATGAGTACTCCATCTCTACCCCTCAAACTTTCAACTCTGTATTTGGAAATTGTTTTTCTAATTAACTTATTTCTCTTACATACCTTCATATTTAGCCTAAAGGCAGTCATTGAAGTTTGATGACCTGATTGGATATTTCCTTTGCGAGTTGAATGGACCTTTTTTTGGTTCCATGTATGAACTTTATTTATTTATTTATTTATTTATTTTAGGTGCAGTTGAAAGTTTACATAACTTGGTTTTCTGGAATTCACTTCCAAGTAAATCATTAAAAAAGTACATAATCACTTAACCATGATTAAGTAATCAAAGTTTATGAAAGACACATCTTGTTTTCCTTTAATCATCAATTTCTCAATGTCTTTAGAGTATAACTCTTATTATAGCACTATTTCTTTCTCCTTGTTGATTTGTGATTAAATCTAATGACAGCTGAAGTTCGTGTTGTTGCTAGGTCATTCCAAATCCCCTTGACCCACTTTCCTTTCTTTTTAAATTGGGTATATCCCATTGTGTTTATTGAACAATATAGTTCATGACATGTTTAATTCTTGCAGTCTGGTTGCTGCAAGCCATCAAACGACTGCAACTTTACCTACGTGAGCCCGACTAACTGGAAGAAGAATTCTACCTCATCCTTGGGCAATCCAGACTGTAACCTGTGGAGCAATGATCCGAATGTCCTGTGTTACAGCTGTGAATCCTGCAAAGCCGGGCTGCTAGACAATATCAAGAGTGACTGGAAGAGGGTGGCTGTACTCAATATCATATTCCTTGTCTTCCTCATTGTTGTCTACTCTGTTGGATGCTGTGCTTTCAGAAACAATAGGCGTGATAATTCTTATAAGCGTTACCCTTAAGAGTTCTCCTTCAATCTTATGGTGTTTTGTGATGCCCTTTTGATCAGTTCTTCAGAATTATATGGAGTAGACCATTTAGTATGTTCCATGATCTTTCATGTACAGAGGGGTATTTGTTCAACTTCTGTTGGACTAGTTGATCACTTTGGATATATGTGAATTCCTATTAATGCACGAGTTTGTTATTTAGAATATGACATTGGTTGGAGATAATGTGTGCTTTGTTCCTTGATAAAATCATGACTTCATCCAGTCTTACATATTTTTCAGTTGAACAAATGATCGTTTCATTTAGTATTTCTTGATTTGAACTCGTGAACGTATGATTAAGAGTCAAGAAGCAAAGATGATGTTACTAATTTTGAGCTTATGCTTCTAAATAGAAGCAAAGAGTTACTTAATGTCTTATGGCCATTTGTTGTGTTGGGGACAGATTGAGACATGGCATCTGGTTGTTCTACACTTGTACCTACCATTTACAATTTGCTATTGCTCTCCTTGATTTTTTCCCCTCAGCATTTATAGTCTAAAAGAGAGTCTGTGCTATGATATTTTCATAAACTTACATTAAATTTTGTTTAAGATTCAGATTAGATTACAAAAGTCTGGACACAATCTTTTTAGAGGACATTCTGTTACTGTTGTTGAACTGAACATAAAACATGGAGCACATTTGCCAACTCATTCCCGTGAATTGGCATTAAAGTAGGGAATAACTATATCCACTAAAATTTGAACCGAGAGAAATAAATTACCTCACCTTTTTACCTCTAGTAGTTGAACCCCCATTTCTTGTAAAAAAGTAGGCGGAGGCTAAGATCTTATGCAAAAGTAGAGGCGCCGCTCTGAAAAAAAATTGGTGGCAGTCCAAATTTGGAGAAGAAGTTTGCCGGAGATAATCGTCAAACCCAAATTTTAAAAAGAAAAAATTGTTGGATAATCGGTGCCGGAAGCTTACAGACTCATCTGAATCGGAGAAGGCTCTAGGTTATGTGAAATAATACCTTTTGCTAGTGAACCGAGAAGGTTTCAAGAGTTGATTTTGGTGAAATTGAAGCTTTTGCAATGTCTCTTTTTGCAGGCACAAGACAACTTTTGATTGATGGGATTGACTTTGGGTCAAAATTTAGGCGTCCAAATCATGCAAACGCTTTGGATTTGACTCTTTGAAGACAGTTAAAGATATTTTAGTCAAGACACTGACTCTTTGTCTCTACCTCCGTTCCTTGCCTTGCTCAGGTTTTTTGATTCTTTTATGCTTTTCAGATATAACTTAACTTGCAATTTCCTATCCCGGTAGAAGGATAACTTGGGATCTGATTTTTTAGTCGATGCTTGTCTTGGGAAAAAAAAGGGTAGTGGTCGGAAATTTATTTTTTCGGCAAAGCTTCATATTTAACAATCGAAAATCTTAGAGCTCTTTCACATGCCCAACTTTGAGCGTGAAACATGTAATGTGCCATATATATATTGTTGTCTGTTTTAGATGTTCAATAGGTCGTACCCAAGGTCGAGTGTCTAAATTTTTTTGACAAGTTTAAGGGTCGTATAAAATTCATTTTATACTTAAAGGTGGTTGCACGTTTGAAAATAACATATATTATCACCAATGGCTCCAAAATTGAAATGATAAAATATTGGTTGTTTATATTATCACCAAAGGCTCCAAAATTGGAATGATAAAATATTGTTTGTTTTTCGCTATACTGGGTGTATTTTCTGGTTTCCAAACAATTTGGCAAAAGATTGTGATAGTATCCTCACAGCTCAAAAGCTAAAGTTTTGAAATTCTGTTTTTAATGTCGAAATGAGGAAAATTATGGCTGTTTGCAGATATATTTGAAGTTGAAATTGAAATAAAATTTATCTGGAGTGAGAATTGGAAAAGTTCATTTATGTTTGGATAGTTTTATACATCTTTAAAGATTTGTAAGTGGAAGTTGAATCTTGAAAAAAATTTCACTTGATATACATCCAAACCACAACTTAAAGATCGACTTTTGTCTACAATTTCACAAACAAACGCAAATTCCTAAGACGAAACATTTTTAACTTTCGGTAGACTTCTTTTAGCTTGCAATAAGTCATAGCATTAGTATGAGTTAGTTGACTGCATAATGGCAATGCATTTTCATGACGAATTCCATGATAACAAGAAATCAAAATTAATTGTTCGATCTGTGCTAGTTCTCCTCTCTCAACAATCACACGATCTTGCCTATCATTTGTTCAGTTTGTTAGATTTGATGCTTAGTTAATTCTTTTATCTTCATGTTTCTACTTATATCTAATCCATAACGAGCCTGAATGGACTCTTTTAGATGTGCAAGTGAAATTAATGAACAAAAGCGTTAACTTTTACTGCTTAACTTTTTCTAATTATATCAAGGGTGTTGATAAGTTCTCATTTAAAACGGATAAAGAGACATGATTCTAGTATGCTAATGCAAACAATATCAAATACCATCAACTCTCTTCTAAATCTGGAAGCTTTTTTGAAGCTCCAATTCGTTATCTATTCCACGAGTCTCAAGTAAATGGTAATTCCAGAAAGTAAAATTTAGAAGTTATTATGTTTGTGATTCTTTGTTCACCGATTGACAAAATGCGCCAATTTTTCGTTCTCTTATGAGATACGAAGACTGAAGACCGCTGAATTGATTTATCAAATCACTGATTGTGCCATACAAATGAGTATGCTTTCCTGCCTTGTCCTGTGCAAAGAATCTTAAGAATTGGTTAGGACTTGCAATATACTATTCTTCTACCACGGAAGGACATGTGTATTGTGGCCTTGTGGATAAGTTCTCCAAACTCAATGGCGCACTAAATCTAGCTAAGGCTTTGTTGAATGCATAACTTTACAACTGATGAAAAGCTTTTAGCAGTTAATATGGTCCAAAAGATTTGCCTTAAAGAAATTAAAACTGATGGTTGTTCATTTATGTTTCTGATTAGGCCTTGGTAAAAAGAACTTGCAAATTCTCTTTTATTTTCTTTCACAAACCCAGTTAAATTGGTGTCACTTTTACAATAGCATTGAGATTAGTGTTATAGTGGTGTTTTGTTGATTTTTTTGGTTAGGAATCATTTATCAGTAAAGGAAGGAAGGTTAGTGGGTACATTATTTATATATATTCTGAATATGATTTCGAATCTTTCTCCTTTTAATTTGTCTTTATGGTTGGCTAACTTTAAAAAGGAGGTACCTTTTGCTCTTTTTATATTCTTTATTTGAGAAGATAGAACTTCAGGCAAGTTGTCCATTATCATGTAGAGAGATTGTGGCTTTTTATGATGTGGCCTAGTCTTTGGGTGCAGATCTTGCATAAACTTCCAACTTAAAGAAGAAGAAGAAAGAGGGACATGGCATACGCTGCTATTACGTCTCTTATGAGCATCATGGAGCAATCACTGCAATCTAACAGACAAATCGCGTGATTGCTCCATCAAAAGCTTGATTCTTTGAGAGCTATTCTGGAGGAACTATGAAAAATTACTAACGATATTTAGGTATTAACAAGTTTAGAAGCACAAATCACATCGCTTGCACAAATCATAAGACATGGTTGACTCCAAATCAAGAATAATATCTTCTTAAGCACAATCTGCAAAGAAACGAAGAAGAGCTTTGTGGAAACTTCGTTTCCTCTTGAAACAAGCAGTAGAAGATGAAGAAGTGGGTGGAAATTCGAAATAGGTACGACAACGTCAAAGATCTTGAAACACAAAATTTGCCTCTAATTGCCGATTTCTCTCCTCAACACGATTTAGTGCCCGAGAATATGATTGTTGGCCATGAAAATGAATTCGAGATCATGCTGGATCAAATAGCTAGAGGATCAAGGGAACTAGAGGTTGTCTCAATTGTAGAGATGGGGGCATCGGCAAGACAACTTTGGCTACAAAAATTTACAATGATCCATATATTATGTCCCACTTTGACATTCGTGCAAAAACTACTGTTTCACAAGAGTATTGTACGGGAAATGTACTCCTTGGCCTGCTTTCTTCTATAACTGGAATGACAAATATTCTTTATGAACTAACAGACCGACTGCAAAAAATTTCTAAAGGCAGGAGGTATCTGATAGTCACTGATGACATATGGACTACAACAGCTTGGGATGATTTTAAACTATTCTTCCCAGACTATCACAATGAAAGTCATATACTCCTAACTACTCGGAATATGGAGGTGACTGAATATGGTATCTCACGTACGCCTCCTTATCAAACACAACTGTTGTGGAAGGATTTGAATATTGTTGGTAAGTTACCAAAACTCGAGGTCCTTAAACTAGCATATGATGCTTGTGAAGGCGAGGAGTGGGAAGTAGTTGAGGAGGGATTTGCTCACTTGAAGTTGTTGCTGCTCAAATGCATAAACTTCAGGTAGTGGAGAGCCAGTAGCGGTCAATTTCGATGCCCTGGAAAACTATTCCTTGATAGTTGCGGCTGTTTGGATTCAATACCCCAAGATTTTGTTGATATAAAGACAGTTGAGCTAATTGACCTAGTCTGCTGTCTAGACTCTCTTTTGAATTCAGCCCATCAGATTCAACAGGACATTGGAGACAATATGCTTGATGTTAGTGTCAGGCTGCAGCCTGTCAAATGGTGGTGGTAATTGGAAAACACATTAAGATTCAACTTGTGTAGTGTTTGTATTCGTGTATCCATCAATTTATTTAATACTACAACTAAGTTAAAGCATGTGAGTGTCCTGTTTTACGTTTTCTGGTTGCTCCGTCTCTCTTTTGTTGATTGTGTCGCTGCACTTTAATACTCATCTTTTATGTACTTTCAGTCAAACATAGGATCTTTACAGATACTTGCTGCAAACTCCGAAAAACATTTAGGCTTGACGAAGTTAGCGAAATGTTTATATTCACTTAAATACACAGAAGTTACTGATCCATCTGATTGCCAGTAGATTTTCTGGACAAAAGGGGTTCTTCAAAAATGACTTGTGCATGATACTGGTTCCTGTTGATGTTTCCTGCTGTTATCTTCATCATCCTTGGTCGACCTCTGTTTGTCTGCACTTACACTATGTTGAAGTGTGAGTGCATTAGTAGCTAATAGAGATAACATATTTTTATTTACTTAATTATGTCGTGAAACTCACACTGACTGTAGAAGCAGCATAGAAGTTGAAGATGATTGAATTTCCCAGATTTCATATCATGTTGTAGAAGCATGTTTACAGGTCATGATTTCTTGTCTGACCAGGTGATGGTTATCTTACACGTCTGTGTAGTGTTTGTTGTTCACAACTCAAGGCTAACAAAGGTTCTAAACAACTTTAACCAAACAAATTCAGCAAAAGTGGCTAATCTATATATCAAGATTGATGGATGTGACTTTTGACTGATCAGATTAATGTTTGAAGTTAACAATAAGTGAGTACTGGTACTATGGCAGGAAGCTGACAATTCAGATGAGTTCATTTTAGTTAGACACAAACACCATGTTTTCGGTTTTAAACATGGGATGCTATCCTTTTTGATGAGATCTTTATAAATTAGTTATCAACTTTTTTTTTTTCCTCTTAGTTTTTTGAAATAAATGTAGGCGGTGATGACCCATCCATGGCCGCTCAATTAAGAGAGTCGGCCTTCAGTTTTTATTTTATTTTTCAAATTATAGCTGGGTGTCCATAATAGCTGTTGGATCGATTGATATTACAAATTTAGGTTAAGGGCGGTGAACAATATTCAAAGGTGTCTCAACTAATATCTACCCATAAAGAATGAAAAACAAAACATGAATACTAAATTATTTTCTTCCATGATCCTTCCCTAGTCCTCCATAACCTTTTTGCATGGTGAACCTCAAAAGTTGTTAAATAATTTCCTTTGGGATCAGGTGGGTGCTGGTAAGAAAGTTTGGCTAGGCCACCAAGTAGGAGTGCCAATATAGTTGGCCAAGTATATACACATTAATTAATTATATTGGCAAAAGTCAAACTGTTGGAAAATAAATAAAGATGGACATATCCATGATACACATACAGCTTCTATCTGTACTGTGTGAATTGTGAATGAGAGGGGAGAGCGCTCAACTGTACACTAACATTAAATTTTGTCAATTAATATGTTAGAATTCTTCTTCCTTAGCTTTCTTTTCATCATCTATATATTCAACACTAGTCCATGCAAAATATAGTTGAGATTTTTTTCCTTTCTTTTAAATCAATAGCTAGCACAGGACGACAAGGCTTTCAAACGATAAAAATCTTCTCCTATATATTGTGTTACTTATTTTTCATAAATATGGAAGCTCCTTTGTCAGCTTGGCCATGGGAGAAATTGAAAAGTTTCAAGGTACGTACATTAAGCGAACAACTCTTTTTCTATCTATCTTAGCTTGATGATCAACTCAAAATGTTACTACCTAGCTATGTTTTGTTTTGTTTTTGGAACAGTATTTACTGTATGGACCATTTGTTGCAAAAGTGATGTACTCAAGATATCAAGAAGACAGCATCAAGGCAACATGGTGTCTACATGTGCTCATATTATGTTCACTTAGAGGTCTCATGTATCAACTATGGTCCTCCTTCAGTAACATGTTGTTCTTAACTCGAAACCGAAGGATTATGAAACAAGGGGTTGATTTTAAGCAAATTGACAAAGAATGGGACTGGTATGTACCTACTTGAATCTTGAACGTCATAGACTCATATGTAAAAAAGAAAAAGAGGAATTAGCTAGCTAGGAAGTCCTAGTGGCTGCTTATATGATTTTATTTTATTTTTTTGTCGCTATTTCGTCACTAAATAGGACTAGGTCCTGTTTTTTGATAGTATATGCTTATCAGTTTCCAAATCTTTTGACTAATTTTTTTTTTGGCTGTAAATTTTTCAGGGATAATTTTATACTCCTTCAAGCTCTAATGGCTAGTTTAGCCTATTATACATTCCCTAATGTTGTTGATGTTCCTATATGGGATTTAAATGGCTTCATGGTGATCACAATCCTCCATGTAGTATTTTCAGAACCCCTTTACTACTACTTACATAAATGCTTCCATGGAAGTTATCTTTTCAGACATTATCATTCACTTCATCATTCATCGGCTATACCTCAACCTTTTACAGGTAAATATATGTATGAAAAACAAACTTTCCTATTTAATTTTTCTTACATTTCTTGTCACTAAAGTTAATTAGTTACACCTGCTCTGACTTTTTTTTTTCCCCAGCTGGTCATGCTACATTTTTTGAGCAAATTTTATTAGGTGCAGTGATTGGAATTCCAATACTAGGGTCTCATCTCATGGGATATGCATCAGTAGCTATGATCTATAGCTATGTATTGGTCTTTGATTTCTTAAGATGTTTGGGGCATTGCAATTTCGAGATTATTCCTCATCAGCTATTTCTGGCCTTTCCATTTATGAAGTATCTCATTTACACTCCAACGTAAGTCAATGCTAGCTTCAATTTCATATATACTATGAGGGTTAAATTGGCAGGCATGTGGGAATCTTCAACCTTTTTGAAATAAAATGTACATATGTAGAAGTTACATAAAAGATTCTATAGATCATAATATTTAGTTATTCAAAGTATTTGAATATGGTTAAAGAAAAAGTCGCTTAACCCTAAATTGAAATAGAGGGGATACACAAATACCTGGGAGATTTATTTTTACATGTATGATGTACAAATAATGTTTGTTTGACAAACTCTAGGTTTTATTTCATGTCTTCTGCTAAAGTTTATATATTATCGAAGTTCAATATTCTTCCATATTTGCAGGTACCACAGCCTACATCACACTGAGATGAGAACAAATTATTGCCTATTTATGCCACTTTTTGATGTGGTAGGCAACACTCTTAACCCAAAATCATGGGACATGCACACAAAAGCAAGTATTGAATCAGGTAAATAAGTTTTTACTTCTATATATAACAAATATATTATTCGACCAAAAAAAAAAAAATTTCTCATATTTATGATAGAACGCAGTACATGTTTTTTTGTAGGAACTCTAAATAAAACTTCTGTTGTCCTATTTTAATAAAAAAATTGTATTTGACTTTATCAGTGTAACATGGTCTCCGTGCAAAGTTATCGCATTAAATTTGGTAGGGTCAAAAGAAAAAAGAAAAAAGAAGGTAATATTAAAGGTGCAAGTGGGTCAAAGTATATATGTAGGAAGGTCCATACTTTTGGGCAGATGGAAAGTAATTAATGTTGTGATTGTTGAATAGGTAAGCAAGGGTTTGTGTATAGTTGAGGATGGTGGGAGTAGGTAGACTAATAAATTAAATATGGATGAATGCAGGTAAAAAAGGAAGGTGGGTGCCGGATTTTGTGTTCTTGGCTCATGTTGTGGACATGACGTCGGCGTTGCACGTACCGTATGTGTTCAGATCATTTAGTTCAACTCCTTTCAGCACAAAGCTCTACATAATACCCTTATTGCCTCTCTCTTTCTTGGCCATGCTTGTCATGTGGCTCTACTCCAAGCCCTTCTTGAACACTTTTTACTACCTCAGAGGCTACTTGCATCAAACTTGGGTCGTCCCTCGCTTTGGTTTTCAGTATTTCTTGCCATTTGCGGCAGAGGGCATTAATAAACAAATAGAGGAAGCAATTCTTAGAGCTGATAAATTGGGAGTCAAAGTCATCAGCCTTGCTGCATTAAACAAGGTAGCTACTTTATCCTTAATGCCCATTACATATATATATATATATATATATATATATATATATATACACACACACACATATATTACACACATATATTCTACTAATTAATTCCCTTAATTAAAATGCATGCAGAATGAGGCGCTAAATGGAGGTGGGACATTATTTGTGAACAAACATCCTAACCTTAGAGTACGGGTAGTACATGGAAATACCTTAACAGCAGCTGTTATCCTCAATGAAATTAACCCTAAGCATATCACTGAGGTTTTCTTGACTGGAGCCACCTCTAAACTTGGAAGAGCTATTGCTCTTTACCTTTGCACTAGACATGTTCGTGTTCTTGTAAGTATATTAATTAATTAATTATATACATGCATGCATGATTACTATTCTGTCTGTTTATTCAAGAATATATTAATTTGTTCAAACGTCTTTCAGATGCTAACTTCATCTACTGAAAGATTTCAAAAGATTCAAAAGGAAGCTCCCGCTGAATACCAAAAGTACCTTGTCCAGGTCACAAAGTATCAGGCAGCTAAAAACTGCAAGGTACGTATTATCTGCTTTTTGGTTGGGTGCGTATCGATTGGTTCGGTTCGATTTTGAAGGTTATCGGTTTGTAGACATACTAAACCATTAAAGAACCGTTAAGACATGGGTTAATCGGTTATTGTTCGATTATCGGGTTAACCATTAAGAACTTACATGAAGATTTTCATACGTCATAAGTATGTTTAGTTTAAAAAAAAGTGAGTGAAAAGAGAAAGAGCATATAGAATTAGCCTAACTAAAGCAATCAATTTCAATTTAGATTTGAATAACATCACCTTCACTTGTCATTGACACCTAGTTCATCTTCTTGCTAGAGTATTTTATATACTGAAGGCTAAAATTATAACTCAATAAATTATTATCGGGTTATTGATGCACCTGTTAAAAAAAGTGGTCAAACCGATAACCGAACCAATAGCCAATAACCTAATAATTTGAAACAGTAAATCGATAATCAAACCGTTAAACCAATAACCGAATTACTAATCCAATAATCTAATTATTGATTTAATCGTTAATTTGCACAGTTCTATTATTTGGTTGCGCAGGAGTACAATATATATAACTAG
>JACEIK010005525.1:81788-94997 GCA_018107945.1 Datura stramonium | reverse complement strand
TCCTAAAATTACATTTTTCCTGCAAAACAATACTAATCATGTTAGTTAGTATAAATTCACATTTTAACTACAAATCACATGAGAATGCACAAATAACGATCGATAAACAAGACGAAATGAAGCATTTGCGTATCACTTGGGCATATAATTCTGCCCAAGATCATGTTACGTCTCTTCCATCTAGATATGTATGCCCTACTAGATCCAGGAGTAGCCACACTATCGTTTGTGACTCCCTATGTAGATGTACAGTTTGAAATCAGTCCAAAAGTCCTCTCAGAACCATTCTCAGTCTCTACCCCAGTTGGTGAGTCAGCTAGAACTACCCGGGTGTATAGAAACTGCCCAGTCTTAGTATTGAATAAGGTCATTCCTGCTGATCTAGTAGAGTTAGTCATGTTCGATTTCAATCTCATTCTTGGCATGGATTGGTTACACTCCAGTTATGCCTCAGTCTACTGCAGAACTAGAGTCGTCAGATTTCAGTTTCAAAATGAGCCAGTTTTAGAATGGATGGACCGTAGTTCAGCACCTAAGGGTCAGTTAATTTCCTATCTTAAGGCGACGAAGCTCATTACTAAAGGGTGCATTTATCACCCAGTTCGTGTCAAAGATTCTAGCTTTGAGGCCCCAACTATCTAGTCAATTGCAGTTGTTAGCGAGTTCCCTGACGTGTTTCCCGAATATCTTCACGGAATCCCTCCCGAGTAGGAAATAGACTTCGGCATAGACCTTCTTCCAAACACTCAGCCATCTCCATTCCTCCTTACAGAATGGCTCCAGTTGAGCTTAAGGAGTTGAAGGAGCAGCTAAAAGACCTACTTGATAAAGGTTTCATCAGGACCAACATCTCTCTATAGGGTGCTTTAGTGTTATTCATGCGAAAGAAAGATGGTACTCTTAGAATTTGTATCGATTACCGCCAACTGAATAAAGTTACATTTAAGAATAGGTATCCCCTACCCAGGATTGGCGACTTCAATCAGCTTCAAGGAGCCAATGTTTTTCAAAGGTAGACCTCTAGTTGGGGTATCATCAGCTTCTAGTAAGAGAATGTGACATACCGAAAACAACCTTCAGAACTCGGTATGGTCACTATGAATTCATGGTTATGTCCTTTGAACTAACTAATGCCCTTGAAGCTTTCATGGACCTAATGAACAGGGTTTTCAAGCAATATCTAGACATGTTCTTTATTATATTCATTGATGACATTCTGGCATACTCTAGAAATGAGGAGGAACATGCTAATCATCTAAGGATAGTGCTGCAGACGCTTAAAGACCACCAACTGTTCGCTAAGTTCAGCAAATGTGAATTATGGTTGAAGTTTGTGGCTTTCCTTGGTCACGTGGTCTCGAGTGAGGGTATTCGAGTAGATCCTCAAAATATAACAGCGGTGAAAGATTTGCCAAGTCCTACTTCCCCTACCGATATATGAAGTTTCTTAGGTCTAACTGGTTATTACCGACATTTTGTAGAAGGATTTTCCTCTATTGCATCTTCTCTAACTAAGTTAACTCAGAAAAAGGTGAAGTTTCAGTGGTCAGATGCACATGAGAAGAGTTTTCAGGAGTTGAAGACTCGACTCACTACCACTCCAGTTTTAACCTTACCAAAAGGAACAGATGGTTTGTGGTATAGTGCGACGCTTCTAGAGTTGGACTCGGTTGCGTTCTGATACAGCGTGGTAAGGTGATAGCTTACGCCTCCAGACAACTCATGGTTCATGAAAAGAACTATTTGACTCATTATCTCGAGTCGACAGCAGTGGTATTTGCTTTGAATATATGGAGGCACTATCATTATGGGGCTCACGTGGATGTTTTCACTGATCACGAGAGACTTCAATACGTATTCAGTCAGAAGGACTTGAATCTTCATCATAGAAGGTGGTTGGAGTTACTGATGGAATCAGACATGAGTGTGCTATACCACCCAGGCAAGTCCAATGTGGTGGCTGATGCCCTAAGCAGGATGTCCATGGGCGTTGCTCATGTCGAAGAGGGCAGAAAAACTGGCGTAAAATATTAACAGGTTAGCTCGGTTGGGAGTGCAGTTGGTTGATTCAACTGAGGGAGGAGTAATACTGCAGAGTGGATCAGATTCCTCGTTAGTTGTCTAAGTTAAGTCAAGGTAGGATGAAGATCCCATACTTTTTAAGCTAAAAGAAGCAGTTCTCAGAAAAGAAGTGGAGGCTTTCTCCAAAGGGGAAGATGGTGTGCTTCGTTACCAAGGCATACTATGTGTAGCGGATGTAGGTGACTTGACACAACAGATACTGATAGAAGAACACAGTTCCAGATATTCTATCCACCCAGGTGCCACCAAAATGTATCGTGACGTACGGGATATCTACTGTTGGAATGACATGAAAAGAGACATTGCAGAATTTGTGGCTAAGTGCCCGAACTACCAGCAGGTCAAGGTCGAACATCAGAGACCTGGGGGTATGACTCAGGACATAATCATACCCACCTGAAAGTGGGAAGAAGTGAATATGGACTTTATTACAGGTCTACCTCGTACTCGCCGGCAGCATGCCTCAATTTGGGTGATAATGGATCGGATGACCAAGTCAACACATTTCCTCCTAATTAAAACTACAGATTTAGCTAAAGATTATGCTAGGCTATACATCTAGGAGTTAGTCAGACTGCATGGGATGCCTTTGTCCATTATTTCAGATAGAGGTACCCAGTTTACCTCGCATTTCTGGAAGTCATTTCAGAAAGGACTTGGTACTCAGGTCAAGCTCAGCACAACTTTTCACCCTCAGACAGATGGAAAAGCTGAGCAGACTATTCTACCTTAGAAGATATGTTTAGAGTTGTGTGATCAACTTTAAGGGCAGTTGGGATGATCACCTACCTCTCATCATGTTTGCGTACAACAACAACTACCACTCCAGTATTCAGATTGCCCTATTTGAGGCATTATATGGTAGAAAGTGTAGGTCTCCTATAGGGTGGTTTGAAGTTGGTGAAACTACCTTGATAGGGTCAGACTCAGTCCATGAAGCTATGCAGAAAGTGCAAATGATCAGGGAAAGGTTGAAAACAGCTCAAAGCCGACAAAAATCCTATGCTGATGTGAGAAAAGAGAGTTAGAATTCGCTGTAAATGATTGGGTTTACCTAAAAATATCACCCATGAAGGGGGTGATGAGGTTTGGAAAGAAAGGAAAACTTAGTCCGAGATAGTTAGGACCCTACAAGATTCTGAGGCAAATTGGTAGTGTGGCATATAAGTTAGAATTATCTCCAGAGTTAGCATCTGTGCACCCAGTCTTCCATGTGTCACTATTGAAGAAGTGTATCGGTGATCCAACTTCAGTTGTGCCACTAAATAATGCGGGAGTGAAGGATAGTCTCTCTTACGAAGAGGTCCAGTTCAGATCCTAGACCGCCAGGTTCGTAAGTTGAGAAATAAGGAAGTCGCTTCAGAGAAAGTATTATGGAGGAACCAGCTAGTTGAGGGAGCCACATGGGAGGCAAAAGAGGACATGATGGCCAAATACCACCATTTATTCCCTTTCAGTTCAGTTCCAGCATCAAGTACTAAATTCCTCCTCAATACTCTGTTCAGTTCCGTAGTCATCAGCTCTATTCATATTTTCAATATGCATCCTAGTTGCATCAACTCTGTTAGCATGGTTAAATCAGTTTGGAGTCACTCATTCCTCTAGAAATCAGTTGATAGTCTAAGTCTTGGAATTGCAGCTCTTTTCCCAGTTTTCCAGCAGTCTTAGGCTTCATTCAAGGATAATGATCCCAAGGGGGAGATATTGTAACACCCCAAAACTTTCCTAGACCAAACTCAGACCTTGCAAGAAAAACCAAGGGAAACCAGAAAATTTATCACAGAACGACCCAGACAATGGATCGTGGTCACCTCTAATGGGCCATTGTTTGAGTTGTTGTCAACTCAGTAGAATTTCCCTCCGGGAACCAACGAGGCATAGGACGACTCATTGGAATAAGTAACGAGCCGTCCTGTCGTCCGTTGAATCCCAAGTTTAGAAACCTACCTGACATCTCCCAGAAACAATGAGTGGAACTAACGGCTCGTGGTTCATACCAATGAGCCGTTGCTGCTACCCGTAACCAAGTACCAAGTCATAAAAGTGTTGACCACAAGTCGATGCAACGACCCATTGGTTCTACCAATGAGTCGTTGCATTGCTTGTTGTCTTAGGGCCCAGATTCCCCTACCTGTGGCAACGAGAGGTACTAATGACCTGTTGGTTCACCCAACGAGTCATGGTATCCTCCCATGGTCCCATTCCATTAAGCCCAAGATTTAGGCCTAGGACCAACGACTGCTCCTAACGAGTCATGGTACCAACCAACGATTTGTTGTGTGACCCGTTGGTCCCTATCGGGCAGTTTTTCAGATTTTCTCTCAGGGTTATTTTAGTAACTTTCCAGATTTTTAATCCCTAAACTACATCGTTTTGGGGTATATTAAAGGGATTTAGAGGGGTAATTGATGTTCTCACCTCATTCCTCTCATTCCCTCAAAAGTCAGAACGTAGAATTTAGTCAGAAAGCATAGAGCAGGAGCAAGGGTTCAACTTTTCTTCTTAGATCATCTGAAGTGTTTTCTACGGGGTTTTCATCACCAGTTATGTGAGAATTTAGCAAGGGAATTATCCTTCCCTTGTGCCCCCAAAACCCATTTAAATTTTCTTATCAGTCCTAGCCCTGAGATTCCAAAATTTAATAATTTTTCAATTAGATTCCGATGTCATTCATGTGGAATGATGTTCATATTGTTAGCTGCTATGTTCCATTACTTGGAGATCATGTTGATACTTTCTTTCTGTAAAGATGGTTTTATCCCTAGCTCTTGAATATAGTAAATTAGAGTCTTACATAATTGATTAGTTATTTATATTGCTTGATTCTATCAATGCTAAAATTCCCATATTATTAATATCAGTTGAAATCTCAGACAGTTACATGCTAGTCCAGTTTCAGTCCGAATATTAGCACTTTGAGTATTTTCAGAAATGTCAGCTGATCAGTTTGACTATAGTCTTATCTTGAGATGTCAATAATGCCTCCAAGATATCAGTTATTAGAATAAGTTATCAGTTATCAGATATCAATTTGTTATTTAGATGGTTATGACGCTCTAGATAAGCAGCTCTGACAAGTCTTAGAACACCAGTTAAAGAATCCGGTCCAATAAGACTCTCAGGGTACTTCCAGATAAGTATCCTTGATTTTGTCTTGGACCCCAGTTTCGAGCTATCAGCTTAGTAGTCAGATTATGATTAGGACTATCCAGTGGGAGTAGGACTTAGCACCGAGCGGACCGGGGTTCCAGCGCACCCAGGTTCCTAAAACTATGTTGCTATCGTAGGTTATTTTTTTGGCCCTATGGCCCCAGATTTGTGAGCACCCAGTTCATGCCTTTATACCCTGGCAAGGTATATTAAGTCTTATCGATGGGGCGTGTAGATCGAACTCCACATTTAGCTTACGTGGTTATATGTCGGTTATAGACTCTCCCACTAGTTAATATAGTTTCAGTTTAGCTCAGTTCAATTCAATTCAGTTTAGCTCAGTTCAGTATCTCAGAGCCAGGACATGTCTATGCCCATCAGTCAGGGTCACTATTGACAATATCAGTTATACTTCAGTTGTATCAGTTTTCAGTATTTTAGTTTGTCATTACATGTCATTTCAATTTGATTACTTGTTCTCTCATGTTTATTATATCTCTCACTTACTTAGTACATTCCAAGTACTGACGTATACTTCTATTTTGTATCGTATCATGATATAGGCGCAGGTTCTCAGCCTCAGCACCATTAGTAGATCTCCCTCAGACGATACCAACAGTAGCTTTTGGTGAGTCCTCATCTTTCGAGGAGGATATTTATATTCAGTTAGTTTCTTTCAGTTAGCCTTTAGAGTTAGCTGGGGGCTTGTCCCAGCAACTCATCATTTGTAGATGACTTTCAGACATAGACACAGATTTTTAGAGTTGCATTTCAAATGTATTGACTATTGTCAAATCAGTTTTCTTAAATGATCTTTTTGTTTAAAGCTTCAACTTATATTTACTCAGTTTGCCAGTGTTATGATAGACAATGGGTTGGATTGGGGTACTTGTAACTCTAAGTACTATGTCTCGTCCAGGGTATAGACTCAGTTCGTACAAACTTGGTATTAGAGCACTAGGTTTAGAGTATCCTAGGATGTCTGAAAGTCGCATCAAGTAGAGTCCTTTTCATGGGTGTGAAGTGTGCCACACTTATGACGGGGAGGCTACGAGACATTATTAGGAAAATTCCCTTTTGTTCATACTCCTTATCGTACGTTGAAGTTCAATTCCAGAAACGTTCTCCTAACTTGTGCTCTATTTAGTTTCAGTGAAACCATGCCTCCAAGATGAGGTAACGGAAGAAGGGCTGGCAACGCTAATCTACCTGCCGCACTAGCTCCAGCAGCCCCTCAGGATGATCAAGTGTCCTTAGTAGAATTTAGAGAAGAAATCCAGTTGCTGGCTCAGACAGTAACAAACCAAGTGAACCAGCAGGTGGTTCCGGTGAAAACAAACGGGTACGCAACAACTATTAGGGTTCGGGACTTCACCCGAATGAACCCTCCAACCTTTTATGGATCCAAGATCGGAGAGGAACCACAGGAGTTTGTAGATGAGGTGCGGAAGATCACCCAGATTATGGGTGTTAGTTCCGCGGAGAGTGCTGATCTGACTGTCTACTAGTTGAAAGGGGTGGCACAGATTTGGTACAATCAATGGAAGGAAGGGAGACCAGCAGGAGCGGAACCAGTAGAGTGGGAAGAGTTCATCACAACATTCTTGACAGATTCTTCTCCAGGGAGTTGAGGGAGGCTAAGGTCGCAGAGTTCATGAACTTAAAACAGGGTAACAAGACCGTGGAGGAGTATGCATTGGAGTTCACGCGATTGTCAAGGTATGCTCCAGAGATAGTAGCCGAGCCAAGGGCTCACATGCTTAAGTTCATCAATGAGGTATCAAACCTGGTACTTAAGGAGTGCAGGACCATGATGCTCATAAAGGATATTGACCTCTCCAGCCTTATCGTACATGCCCAGCAGATTGAGGAAGAAAAGCTGAAAGATATGGAGCGGGAGAACAAGTGGGCTAGAACTAGTCAATCAGATTATGGCCACCAGAGGTTTGGCGGTAGTAGCCGTCCATATAAGAAGCAGTAGAGGAATCCAACACCCACCTCAGCTAGCGACCCTAATTTTCGATCCTACAAGGATCGGAGGGTGGAGCATTTGGCTCTCAATCACAGCGCCAGCAACCGTTACGCAGCTTGCCCTAAGTGTGGAAAGAACCATCCAGGTGAATGCCGAGGGTTGCTTTGGGTGTGGACAACTAGATCACCGGCTAAGGAAGATTCCATCCGCAGGACAGGGGAAATCACAATCTACCACTTCAGTAGCTCCAGCAGGCCGACCAACTCAGCAGGCCAATACTTCAGGTACGGATGGCGGTCAACGCCAAAATTGCTTTTATGCTTTGTCCTCTCGTCAGGATTAGGAGAATTCACCTGACATGGTCACAGGTATGTTACGTCTTTTCTATCTAGATATGTATGCCCTACTAGATCCAGGAGCAGCCACACTATCATTTGTGATTCCCTATGTAGCTGTCCAGTTTGAAATCAGTCCAGAAGTCCTCTCAGAACCATTCTCAGTCTCTACCCTAGTTGGTGAGTCAGTTAGAACTAGTTAGGTGTATAGAAACTTCCCAGTCTCAGTATTGAATAAGGTCATTCCAGCTGATCTAGTAGAGTTAGACATGGTCGATTTTGATCTCATTCTTGGCATGGATTGGTTACACTCCGGTTACGCCTCAGCCGACTGCAGAACTGGAGTTGTCAGATTTCAGTTCTCAAATGAGCCAGTTTTAGAACGGATGGATAGTAGTTCAGTGCCTAAGGGTCGGTCTATTTCCTACCTTAAGGCGAGGAAGCTCATTACTATAGCGTGCATTTATCACCTAGTTCAAGTCAAAGATTCCAGCTTTGAGGCCCCAACTATCTAGTCAGTTCCAGTTGTCAGCGAGTTCCCTGGCATGTTTCCTGAAGATCTTCTCGGAGTCCCTCCCGAGTAGGAAACATACTTCGGCATAGACCTTCCAGACGCTCAGCCCATCTCTATTCCTCCTTATAGAATGGCTCCAACTGAGCTTAAGGAGTTGAAGGAGCAGCTAAAAGACCTACTTGATAAAGGTTTCATCAGGCCCAACATCTCTCCATGGGGTGCTCCAGTGTTATTCGTGCGAAATAAAGATGGTACTCTCATAATGTGTATTGACTACTACTAACTGAACAAAGTTACAGTTAAGAACAGGTATCCCCTACCCAGGATTGAAGACTTGTTCGATCATCTTCAAGGAGTCAGTTGTTTTTCAAAGATAGACCTCTAATCGGGGTATCATCATCTTAGAGTCAGAGAATGTGACATACCAAAAACAACCTTCAGAACTCGGTACGGTCACTATGAATTCATGGTTATGTCCTTTGGACTAACTAATGCACCTACAGCTTTCATGGACCTGATGAATAGGGTTTTCAAGCAGTATCTAGACATGTTCGTCATTGTATTCATTGATGACATTTTGGTATACTCCAGAAATGAGGAAGAACATGCTAATCATCTAAGGATAGTGCTGCAGATGCTTAGAGACCGCCAGCTGTTTGCTAAGTTTAGAAAATGTGAATTCTGATTGAAGTTTGTGGTTTTTCTTGGTCACGTGGTCTCGGGTGAGGGTATTCGAGTAGATCCTAAAAAGATAGCAGCGGTGAAAGATTGGCCAAGACCTAATTCCCCAATCGATATAAGAAGTTTCTTAGGTCTAGCCAGTTATTACCGACGTTTTGTAGAAGGATTTTCCTCTATTGCATCCTCTAAGTTAACTCAGAAAAAAGATAAAGTTTCAGTGGTCAGATGCATATGAGAAGAGTTTCCAGGGACGAAGATGGGGTCCCAGGTCCTCATATGCCGTGGTTGGCTTTATACACCCCCGTCGAGCTTGGTGCTCGGGGTGCAGATATCAGGAGTCCACTGGACTCAGACACAACTATAGTCAGGGGCCAAGCGGGCTCAGTTGCAGTCCCAAGGGGCCGATAGGACATCTATAGCTACCAGTTGACCCAATACGACCTTGATAGGGGTATATAGATTGAAGTGTACTCACCAGGGCTTATGGGGGCCCCAAGTAGGTTATTTTGTGCTAGTTGTACCTTCCGGCTTATGGGGTCCAGTTAAGGTTTTTGTTTGCTTTAGTTATTAATAAAATTAGATAGTAAGAAGCTCTATTACTCAGGTATGACCTATACCCCTTCATTTAAGTTATTCTCATTTCTATCTCTTTATTTTAGTCATTTACAGTTATCTCCTTACATATTTAGTACATATTGTACTGACGCCCTTTTTGGGGCATTGCATTACTTTCCTATAGGTACGAATAGATGAGGAGAAGGTCCCTCATAGCTTTTAGCCAGCATCACCAGAGCAGTTAGCTCCTTTCTTCCGGAGCTTGTTTTTAGAAGGTTTACTCTCTTGACTGTATAGTTTATGGGTAGGTCGGGGCCCTATCCTGACCATCATATTACTCCTAAAGGCTTACAGATTTTTTCTATTTCCCTGTGGTTAGCTGTTATTGGCCGTGTGGGGCCAATATATGTTTTAGTCTATGTGTTCGCCGTGTGGGGCCTTGTTTAGATGATAGATTAGCGGCCTTGTCGGCCATAGTTTATCTTAGCACTGGTTTTATTTTACAATCATAACTAGACATCATGCTGGTCTTGTCAGCCTGCATAGGATTCCCTATTATTGCCTGTTTCTGGTTAGCTATTTTCCTTTACAGGTGGCTATAAGGCCTTGTTGGCCGGGGGCTGTGTTTACAGCCGAGATGTAGCCCGTTGTTTTCTTGATTTAAGAGTTACTGTTAGCCCTGCACCAGAAGTGCTTAGGCTCAGTCAACTCAGTTAGTTCAGATGCTAGTAGGGCACCAAGTGCCAGTCATGCCTCCCAAGGTGGGGCGTGACAATATTGGGTCCTATCGATGGGGCGTGTACATCAAACTCCTCGTTTAACTCACGTGGTTATATGTCGGTTATAGACTCTCCCACTAGTCAGTACAGTTTCAGTTTAGCTCAATTCAGTTCAATTCAGTTCAGCTTAGTTCAGTATCTCAAAGCTAGGACATGTCTATGCCCATTAGTCAGGGTCACTATTGACCGTATCAGTTATACTTTAGTTGTATTAGTTTTCAGTATTTCAGTTGGTCATTACATGTCATTTCAGTTCAATTACTTGTTCTCTCATGTTTATTATATCTCTCACTTACTCAGTACATTCCAAGTACTGATGCATACCTTCTATATTGTATCGTATCATAATGTAGAGGTTCTCAGCCCTAGCACCGTCAATAGATCTCTCTCAGACGATACCAACAATTGCTTTTGGTGAATCCTCATCTTTTGAGAACGATATGTATATTCAGTTAGTTTCTTTTGGTTAGACTTTAGAGTTAGCTGGGGACTTGTCCCAGCAACTCATCATTTGTATATGGCTTTCAGACATAGACATAGATTTTCAGTATTGCATTTCAAATATATGGACTCTTGTCAAATCAGTTTTCTTAAATGTTCTTTTTATTTAAAGCTTCCGCTTATATTTACTTAGTTTACCAGTGTTATGATAGACCATGGGTTGGCTTGGGGTATTTATGAGTCCAAGTACCGTATCTCATCTAGGGTATAGACTCGGGTCATTAAAAGATCGAGGAGTATAGTACATAAGTTCTCACTTAGCAATGTTTTAGAAATAGACAGAGACGCCAATTAATGTTAGATCACCTAGAAGGTACGAAAGGTTGTGAAATTGTGAGATTCTTACTTTAAGCCCTCTAGAGTTTTTCGAGTCTCATACCTCAGCCCCAATACTAATATGGTCATTTCCTGACTTCTAGCCTTTTCTTAGTATAGAAGAGGGCATAAATGTTGCCAGGATGTTGTCAAGGGTAAATAAAAAGAGAGGGCTAGACCCGTGGATTCCTTTGAGACGTTACAAAAGTGGTCAAGAACCCTATTACTTAAATAGGCCACCTAGGCCTTCACTACAGAAAATTTAGGATAAAAGGTAAGATTGTCAGGAGCAGTCAAGTTACATTCAAGAATCCATAAGCAATAGATTCCCAACAGTAGAAAAGCTTAGGTTAGATTAGATCAATTCCACCGCATTGTGCTGGTGGCGGTAGGGAATATCTCGAGAATTATAACTATGGGATCAGTCTTTAGCCTCTAATCAGCCTAGATGAGTAGATTAGACCATGCCAGGTAAAGTGAAAATGCCTGCATCCTCACCTGAAACACCCCCAACTTGTTATGTTGAAGGACACAAAGGTTATATTATGAGAACTGGTCCAAGTAGGGGTCAGGATAATATGGGTCAGTACACCTGTCTAGTAGTATTCTTGCCAGTATTGAATAAGGGGAATGGATCCCAGACTTCAGCATACACAGGTAAGGGCAAGACAAGAGCACTTAGTTCTGGAAAGATCAAAACCACAACTAGGCATTAGTGGGCTGATAGTACTTGGAATCATCGCCAAATGTCGAGATATGAGCATTCAGGTTGACTCGCAGAAGGTAGAGGCTATAAAGACTTGGTCCAGACCCACTACTCCAACCGAAGTTTGCAGCTTTCTGGGGTTAGCCGGGTATTACAGAGTATTTGTGGAAGGATTCTTCACCTTATCAACACCACAGATTAAGCTGAGTCAGAAGGCAACTAAATTCCAGTGGATTGAGGCTTGGAAGCAGAGTTTCCTAAAATAAAAGACAGATGGACATCTGTACCAGTAGTAGCCTTACTAGAGGGTTTAAACGGTTATGTTGTGTGTCGTAATGCTTTAAGCATGAGCCTAGGGTATGTTCTGATGCAACGTGGCGAAGCGATTGCCTATGCTTCAAGATAGTGGAGGAAGCAAGAAAATAACTACCTGATCCATGATCTAGAGTTGGTTGCGGTTGTTCATGCTCTAAAGATTTGGAGGCATTACTTATATGGAATTTATGTAGAAAACTTTACTAATCACAAGAGCCTCCAGTATAATTTTAAGTAGAAAGAGTTGAACTTGCGGCAATGTCGCTGGCTTGAGTTGCTGAAGGACTATGATATAGATATCTTGTATCACCCAGAGAAGGCTAACATTATAGTCAATGCCTTTAGTCGCAGATCCATGGGTAGCATATCATATTTGAGGCTAGAAAAGAGAGAACTGGCTTTAGAGCTGCACCAGTTGGCCAGTTTATGAGTCCGGTTGATGGACTCAACCGATAGTGGAGTTGTGATCCAAATGGTGGAGGTGAAAGAGCGACAGTACAAAGACCCTAACCTAGTATAGCTTAGAGGCAAGACTCATCAGGAAGGGTTTTTGGCCTTTGAAGTAACAGGGGACGGAGTCTTGAGGTTCAGAGGTCGACTCTGTGTTCGGATGTGGCAGGGATTTTCCAGCAGATTATGGTAGAGGTACATTATTCTCGTTATTCTCTTCACCCAGGTTCGAAAAATTGTACCATTATATAAAAGAGATATATAGGTGGCATGGGATGAAGAAAAATGTTGCTGAGTTTGTAGCATTTTGTCCCAATTGCAAGCAGGTAAAAGCCGAACATTAGAAGTTGGGTAGGCTGATCTCAGGAGATAACCGTGCCTATATGGAAATGGGAAGAAATCAATATGGATTTTGTTACAGATTTACCTCATACCAGGCGTGAGTTTGACTCTATTTTGGTCATTATTGACAGGCTGACAAAATCAACCCATTTCTTGCCAGTCAGGACTATGTTTTCAGTTGAAGATTATGCTGAATTGTATACTAAAGAGATAGTCTGACTGCATGGTGTTCCATTGCCTATCATCTCTGATAGAGGGGCACAATTTACAACAAGATTTTAGAAATCATGTCAAAAAGGTCTGGGGACGCAGGTTAACTAAACTATAACCTTTCATCCCTAGACATATGGCCAAGCCGAGCGCATGATTCAGACATTAGAAGATATTTTATGGGCGTGTTGATCTGGGGCACATTTATATGCCCAAGTGATACTCAAATGGGTCATTTTTGCCTTGTTTATCCAACAATGTTTGTACATTCTCATGTAAATTGTAGGAAAGTGTGAATTTAT
>JACEIK010005525.1:57422-70908 GCA_018107945.1 Datura stramonium | reverse complement strand
GCAGTGTACCTAAGGCGATTTCCCTCTTGGATTTTCATCTAAGTAAGGTTAATTAAGCTACAAATCACCTCTAATCACGAATTCATCTTGGGTAACGAATCCCAGGGCTACGAAGAACATATCTATGGAGTTGAATCTTTGAAATTGGCTTAGATTGACGGATCCCTAAGGAGTAAAATTCATAGAAATCATCTTTATTTAAGTCTAGAACGTCCGCCAATGATAGTAAATATTTCTACCCTCTTAATTTATAAGAATTCATAAAGTTTTGCCAAATTGAACTTGTTGTGACTTGTTGTCACTGTATCTTGTGAGGTGATGCCGCTGGCCAATTTTCTTGAAATAGAATAGCCTAATTCTCATGATGTATGAGCTAATACATGAAGGATTTCAAGTTTATAGTTGAAGCTTGATCGGTTAAGTGGAGTTTAGCGAATTGAGGTATGTTAAGTCTAAACCTCCTTCAACAAGTTTCTCTCGTCGTATAGTCGATACGACTTGTGCTTTTTGTAGTAGTATTTATGGATATGTGCATTGTGGTTAGCTACTGCAATTTGAATTTCTTATTAGAGTAAGTATCCGTTGTCGGGATTGTCCATGCCTAGCTTCTCCACTCATTAGAATCAGCTTAGAGGTTACTTAGTTGTATTATCATTGCCTAGATCGGTTAATGATGTCGTGCTACCTTACCAAGGCCGTAGAGGCTTGTGGTTAGCTTTTGATCATGTGTTTCTAAATTGGGTAGCATAAGGCGTAGCTTGATAATGTAATTTACTATTCATGATTCCTAGACTTGATAAAGCTTGCCTATGAGCTGCTGGCGTACTTTGATGCCCACAGAGCTATAATCTTAGTATTGTAATCTTACCTTTGGGTTAATAGTTGTGTGGATGCCTGTAAGGATACTGTGGTTGGCTGCTTAGGATCATATCTTTTTATTAGTAGCCCTGTATGCATTTTAGGCAAATGAACCATATAGTTTGGTCGCCTACAACTTTATTGGTAGCTTATAAGCCATTTTTGTACCGCTATGCCTTCAGAACAATTATGCCTAACATCCTAAGGGATTAGCTTCAAAGTACTACTTGTCATGGCTGCCCAGTAGGCTATGCAGTTTAGATGCAAGGGGATACACCTAATATTAGCGAATTTCTAGCTTGTTATGACATTCAAATTATTATTCAGGTCACTTAGGACCTTGCCCTTTTCTTTCTAGGCTAGCTGATTTTATAATTGTCTTTATGACTATCTGGCTAGTTGTGTCCATAGGTTGCTACAGAGGAAAGTAACAATTGTCTTTAGGCCTAAGGGGCTATTCTACGCTTACTGAGCGATGTGTGGAAATATAAGTTATGCCTGTCAGATGCTATACAAAATCCTCATGGAGCAAAATATAATTATGAAGTGCCTATGGGGCTATGTTGTGCTCACAGAGCAATATGAAGTTTAAAGCGTCTATATTCAGGCCTGTAGAGCCATTTGAAGTCTAGTGCCCTTACCAACTTTCTTTATGCCTGAGTTGGCATTACTAACCTTCAGAAGAGCCTTGTGTGCTTAGGGTGCAGTTACAGGAGCCCAGAAGGCTCAGATATAGTTATAGGAGCCTAGAGGGTTCAAGATACAAATACAGGAGCCTCATGTGCTCACCTATAGTTGCCTCAGGGGCTATTTACGGAGATATATTAATTGCTGAAGGGGTTACTTACAGGTATATATTTATTGCCTACGAAGGACTAGTTACATTTGAGCTACAAAACAACACACAAGTGTATGTTGATTGCCTGTGTAGGACTAGTTTCGGTTAGACTATAGTATTCCTTCGGGGCTATAGTGGTGCTGATAGGGGTATACAGATTGGATTATAGTTGCCGTGGCTTATGGGGGCCAGGTAGGTCATTGTTTGATTGTTTGTACTTGCCAGATTTATGGGGGCTAGGTTAGGTTCTTGTTTATTTAATTTTGTTAGTATAGAATTGTACAGATGAGGTTATGCAGGTTATTGTATGACTCTTTTAGCTGTTTATGTTTAGTTCTTATTATCAATTTTAGTTCCAGCTTATTATTACCATACATATTTGGTACATATTGTACTGACGCCCACGCATGGGGCGCTGCATACTTGCCTGCTGGTTCTGACAGACAGGTTTCAAGACCTCCTTAGTAGTTGTTCACACTCAGCAGATTGGTCAGATCCCTTCTTCCAGGGTTGCCATACAATAGAGGTTTGCCTGTCTTTTTTTGTATAGTTCTTGGGTAGGTCGGGGCCCTGTCTGACCAATGGTGTATTCTCTAGAGGCTTACAGACTACAGGTTGTTAGACATGTATTGTTGTCCTTGTGAGGCCTAATTGTATTATCAGTTGGTAGCCTTGTTGGCTTGTATATATGTATAGGTGCGCCTGTATTCCTTTTGATATGATTTAGACAGCATGGTGGTCTTGTCGGCCCGCATAGGATTAGGTTATTATTGCAATTGTTGGGTTAGCTGTTTTTGCGCAGGTGTATGTTGCGGCCTTGTCGGCCTAAGGCTATGTTTTAAGCTGAGATATAGCTGATTGTTTTCTTGAATATGTATTACTGGTATGCACCAGAAGTGTATATGTCTAGCTAGGTCAGCTCAGGGTACAGTGTGGCATTAGGTGCCTGTTACACCTCCCAAGGTGGGGTGTGACAAATAGGCTATTTTATTAGTGATCTATCCTGGTGAATTTTGTATAAGACTGTTCACCTAATTTCTCTCGACCAACATAGATGAATTTCACCTAAATCCTCTCGGACTTTAGGTGTGTATATTTTGCCCTCGCCATAAGTCTTGTATTAACTATTCTTAGTTAGAGCTCAAGTTAATTAGATGAGGGTTGGTGGCCTCAGATTACCACTATTATTCTCTTTTCCTAACTTCGACCTCTTTGGTCAATCAAGTTGAAGATACAGGCACATTCAACGTTTGCAACAACAAAAGCTCATTAAAACGAAGAGAATAATAATTCACTCAATTCGCCATTCAAAAATCCACTATTTTATTTTTCCTTCTTCTGTTAATCCATCATGATTCCCACAACTCTAGCTTAATTGATTTATCCACTCATGTTTAAGAAAACAATAACATAAGATGTAGAAGAAATCATAATGAAATACTTATAATAGTATGAAATTGTTTAACAAATCTCCAAAGCTATATTGAATCACAAAAACTTAATGAATTCTCCAACAAATATTTGACTAAGTAATTACCCAAATTCATAAGTTATGAATTGTGCAATACTAAATTCCACAATGTTCCACAATATTTTTAATCCAAAAGTGCACACCTAAGACATACTAAGTGATCACTCCCAAATTACACCTAGCAATGAAGTATACAGTGGTCGCTGTCAAATATAGTAACCCAACTTAGGTTGGGTCCGATCCCACAGGGAATAGTGAAGAAATAATGTGTTAATGATGATTAAACTAACTTGTAATCAATATTTCATACGGGGGGTTGCTAAAATAAAAAGAAGAAAATAATGCTAACAATAATTGAGTTTTGTATCAAATTGTCAAGACAAAACTAGGATTGTGTTCCCTATTATTTCACAACTTAGTAGGCTTTTATTAGTGATCTATTCCGGTGAATTTTGTGTTAGATTGACGATTAAATTCACCTAACATCTCTCGACATATGTGGATAATTTTTTCTTAAATTTTCTCATATTTTTAGTGTGTATATTTTGCTCTCGCTATAAGTCTAACTATCTTCGGTTAAAGCTCAAGTTAATTTAGATGAGGGTTGGTAACCTCAAATTGCCATTGTTATTCTCTTTTCCTAACCTCAGCCTCCTTGGTTGGGCAAGTTGAAGATACATGCAATTAAGCATTAAGATGAAGAGAATAAAATCCAACCAATTCACCATTCAAGAATCAATATTTCATTTTTCCTGCTTTCATTAATCTATCATGCTTCCCACAACCCTAGCTTATGAGATTTAGATGCTCATGTTTATGAGAAGAAAAAAAAATATGTAAAAGAAATCATAATGGAATACTTACGATAATATAATTTTTTTTAACAAAATCTTCAAAGCTATATTGAGTCACAAGAACTTGATGAATCTCCAAATATTCGACTAAGCTATTACACAAATTCGTAAAGTATGAATTGTGCAACAATTGAATTACTAAACCTGGACTAGTAGGCTATTAATTGTACTAGAATGCGACAATGGTAACCCACCTAAAACATGTTAAGAGAGGGTAACTATAATAGTAGATTAAGCCTTCATTGTTCCTGCTTGGATTAGAATTAGGTTTTTCAGCTTCTGTTCCTAGTAGAACTGGATTTGACTTCTGGTCGTTGCACAAGGCAGTGCTTAAGCTGATCAAGGCACTAGTTCCCTTGGCGCGCTGCACCTCTCTGTGCTCTGACCTTGCCTGCGCATTACGTAGGCCATAGCACAAGTGTGCCTACACGATTCCAACTTCTATCATACTCATTTCATCAACGTTGTTCTACCATTCTTGCTCTTTTTAGCCACAATTAAGCCTAAATTCATCACTTTAATACCTGAATGCATCTAATCATGTGCATTAGCTCTTTTTCACATAAATAATATAAAACATAAGAAAACACACATAATTTTTTATCAAAACATAGCTAAATATAGGCAAAATATGGATAATAAATGCGTAAATACGCCCTACATAACTAAGTAAAGGTAGTAGTAGATAATCCTTCATTGTTCCTTCTTGGATTGGGATTGGTTTTTTAAGCTTCTGAGCTTAAAAATTAGAAGTTGGCGACTCGGAATTTGGAGAAAAAAATGGGTCAGATAGAGCATGCTCAGAATACTAGACTGTAATGGGTTTTACCTATTGACACTGATTAAAACCCACGGTAGGTCATGGCCATCAGTCTGAGGAGTGGCAAAGAGTTGGCTGATGCACCAGCAAAAGAAAAGAAAGAGGTGCAGCCAAAGCTGGTCAGACCAGGTCCATCAGCTGATAAGGGTAATGAAAAGAAAGCTACAACAAACAATTCATAATCAGCAGTGCAACCAATATAGAGACCACCACCATCCCTGAAAAGTCTCCCAAAGAGCAAGGAAGATGCTTGATTTCAGAAGTTCTTTGACGTTTTCAAAGAACTTCACATAAATTTGTCCTTGATTGATATTTTATAGGGGATGCCCTAGTATGCTAAGTACTTGAAAGATGTGCTGCCCAAAAAGATGAGGCTGATGGATGTGTAGACTATAGCACTCACTGAGGAGTGTAGCTTCAGGGTGATGAGCAAAATATCAAAGAAGCTCAAAGACCCAGTAGCTTCACCCTTCCAGTACAAACAGGTGGAAGTGAGCTGATACGGGCCTTGTATGATCTAGGGGCGGCTATGAATTTGATTCCCCTATATTTGTTTAATACACTTGGTTAGGGAAAATCAAGGCCCACTAGAGTGATGTTGCAGCTGGCTAACAAGTCGAAGGTGGCCCCGAAGGGGATTATCAAAGATGTGCTCATCAAAGTAGGTAAGTTCATAATACCTGCTGATTTCATAATCCTTGACTTTGAAGTTGATGATAGGGTACCTCTCATCTTGGGACGTCTATTCCTGGACGCAAGTCTACTATTAAGAAGAGGCCAAGTAATTTGGTGAAGAAGGTGATGGAAGAGAAGAGGGAAAGTGTGGAGGCTTTACCCTCAAAAGTTAAGAAAAAGAGGAGATGGTTCCCAAAAAGGAAGATGAATTTGAGAACATATTGAAAAGGGTGATTCACATCGTGCCACGACGTAAAATCTGGTGTTGCTTGGGAGGCAAACCAAGTGTACCACAGATATGATTTATTTCTTTGTTATTAATTTTGGTTATTTTCACTTTTGTTTTTGTTTTTTGGTTATCAAGCACAGATTCAGGAGAAGTCTGAGTACCTATGAAAGTGAAAGCTAAGGAGTATGGCAAAAGATGAGTGTGGGGTCATCAACCGTTGTTTTCAAAAAGAGGATGGAAGTATGGTAGTAGCTTGGCCTAGAGGTCTCAGGAAGTATCCCTAACCCTTCTTTTAATTTCAATTTATGCTTTGGGGACATAACATATTTTTAAGTACGGATGAGGGAAATTTCAAAATTTTTGAATGTTAATTGAGGGTGAATGATGTGCTTATTCTGAAAATACTTGTTCAAAAAGTCTGAGTTGAGCATATTTCACCCTTTGGTTTTTCTTTTTAGTTCCTTTCCGAAAGAGGGCACTTTGAACTGAGAATTAAATTTCTGAACTGTTTGTACATTGCGGTTTTTAGTCATAGTTAAGGACTTTTTCTGATGATGAATGGATGATGACTGTCTTGAGGAAAAATTAGTCGATAGGATTCTCTTTTCGAACCCTTAGCTAATTGGTTGTTTGATGCTTTTGTTGAGTGCTATACAAGATTGTAAGAGATGTAAGTGAGAAGCATGTTAAGTAAATTGTATGACTTTGTTTGAGACATCTAGACTCATAAACATGACTGTGTGTGTTGTATGCTTAATTTGAATTCATGTGGTTAGCGAAATTAGGAGTCTGGACGGGTCTATCTTGAGTTGAACATGTGCAGTGAATGTAAGGTTCTTGTGTATTCCATACTATCATGTAATGTCTGGAACTTGTCTAATGTGTTTGGAAAGCAAAATAAGGAATGTTAATCGTAAGAGATGATTTAGGCAATTCTTGGAATAAACTTAATTTCATCCCTTGCTATGACACCCCAAACGTCCCTAAGACCAGATCCGAGTGTTGAAGTGGAGAAAGCAGGAAAATATAAACCAGGTCACAGAACGACTCATCAGGTGACCCGTTAAGTCACTTGATGGATCGTCAAGTAACCCGTGGTGTGGGTTCTTAAGTTGAATGATCTGTGCTTGCTAGATGTGGCAATGGATAGGTTGATGAGTTGTCATGCCACCCCAAAATTCGTTAGGACACTCATTAAGTTTCAGTGATGAAGAAGGTGTTATATTGCCCCGAGGTAACAATGTATCAGGTGGCGAGTCGTCAAGACTCCTCACGAGTCGTTGTACGGCCCGTCAGATATGCAATGGTGGGTTATGGTTGATTGTTCCAGTGTTCGCGACGGATTGAAGGAATGAGTCATCGTGCCCCTAATGACTTGTCAAGTTGTCTGTGGGGTGAGGAAGATCAAAATATGGAAATTTTTAGTGGTAGATATGGGTGAGGACCACGAATCGTCAGAGGACTTAACGACTCGTTAAGTCCCTCATTGGGATTGACAGAGATCTTTTCCCAAACAAATTTTTAAGGGCATTTTTTAAATTCCTAAGCTCCTAATTCTTTAATAACGTCATTTTAATCCCTAAAAGGAGTGTTTTAAGAGGGTTTAGCCTATCTCAAGTCATTAGGCTCCCATGCATACAAAGTATTGTGAACCCTATTTAAGATCAAGCTAGAACTCTCTCAATTTCTTCACCAATTCTCTTGGGCTTTCAAGAATAGTTTAAGAATGAGTTTTCCAAGGTATGTATGGCTATGAATTAGAGTTTTCTTTCACTCTCAAACCCAAACTTATTCTCAAAGTTCATAAATTCAAGTATAATTCAAGTATATGGATTTATAGGGTTTTAACCCAATTTAATGAAATTCTTAATGATATCTTTATGGGTCTAACCCACTCATGTTCTAAAGCATGTTTTACGTATAATGGGATGATTTTGTACACAATTTGATTATAAATTCATTATTTTAAGTTATTAGAAGTTATGCCCTATTATGCAAGTTATATGCATGATTTTTATTATATGCATGATTTTAGTTAATATTTACGAAACATGTTTTACTTACCTTATATACTTAGTACATACAATGTACTAACTGCATACTCTATGTTATATCATTTCATGATATAGGTTCAGGTGATCCAGTTCAGTCTCGTCGATAGCTCGCTTCCCCTATCAGCTCAGTTCAGCCCTACTTTGGGTGAGTCCTCATTATTCAAGGGCATCTATCCATTCAGTGTTATGTTGTCATTTTGTTTCTGACTTGGACATAGCTGGTGGCTTGTCCCAGCATCTCATCATTTAGCAAAGGCTTTTAAGACATAGACTAGTATGTTCAACTTCAGATTCAACATGGTGATGCTATCGTTCGATATACATTATGTTATTCAGCCTTCTACTTATTCATGTTTAAGTTATCAATTTTTGCTTTAATATATGCTCTTTAGTTTCTATGTTCATGCCATGGGTTGACTTGGAGCCACTCGTGGTTCTAGGTCCCGTGTCTCGATCTGGGGTCCCAGCTCGAATCGTGACACTTACTTTACCTACCATTAAGTCATAATCCTAGTCAGCTCCATTGAGCCTTTAGCCTATTCTTTGATAGACACCAAAAAACTTAATCCCATTCTTTCTATCTACCTAAATTTGATCCAAAACCGCAAAGCACTTAAGTGAATGCATAAGAGTAAAAGGAGTAGAATATTGAAAAAAGAGTGTTGGTTGATGGTAAAGTGAAGAAGAAACTAAGGGTGTAGTGTGCAAAATGCAAAAGTGTGGTAGGGAGTAGAAAAGAATAAAAGAATGAAAAAGTGATTAAGGCATGAATACACCAATAAGTATAGATGTGCTTAAAGAAATAGAGAAACAAAAGGGAAAGTGAAATATGAAAAGAACAAGAGATGAAGTAAAAGGAAAAGAGTGTGTTTAATGAGAAAAAGTGATGTATTAAAAGTGTTTAGGGAAGATAGTCACTATTACTGGCTAGAATAGTACCTACCTATCCCATAGCCTACATTACAACCCATAAAGTCCAACTTGATCTTACTTTTAGATGTTCTTGTATTAACAGAGTAATGCACTAAGAGTAAACATATGGGTCATTGCATGTTGCATGTGAATTCTTTGTGAGAGTGAGCGTAATTGTTATTCATATACCCATACCTATTATAACTTGTAAATTTGTGAGTGAAAATGGGTATCTCTCTTGTTGTGAGGGCACATATTAGAGGAAAGGATAGAATTCTTATTGGACTTCTTGATTGGTTAACTTGCATGAGTTTGCTGAGGTTTAGAGTAGATTTTTGAGGCTAGAAGATCTTAACTTTGTTATACTTGGTTTTAATTGGGTTATATATAGCATGATCTATTTGAACTTGCCATTTGAATCAAACATTGTAGCCTTAAATTGTGTAGTCTAGCTTCAATTTGCAATGCCTGAGTCTTCCTTGTGCATGAGATGTAAAGGATTTGTTCAAGGACAAACAAGGCTTTAAGTGTAGGGTAGTGATCTTGGACATATTTACATGCCCAAGTGATATTTTATACCTAAGCTTTAGTCGTGTTTTTAACTTATTTTACGTATAAGCTCATGTAATATTGATTATAAATGCATGTCTGAACTAACATATGTGATTAGCCTATTTTTGTAGGTAAAATTTGCTAATGATGGGGATGAATATGATGATGCATGAGCAAGAAGGAAGCTTGGAATGAATTTTCAAGAAGATGCATGAAGATGACATGAGAGATGGGTTGCCGCACACGGAAGCGTGCCACACCGGCTGAGGCACTGTGCCACGCGAGGTTGGTACCATGTGCGAGGAGGTGCTAGATAGTGTGTCTGCACGTTGGCTCTGTGACATGCCAGGCCCTGTTGCGCGATAAAGGCATGTCATGCCAAGCGAGAGGCGCGCTAGGAGCCGTGCCACACCCGACCAGCCTTTCCAATGCCTTGCCCAGTGCCCGACTTCCGGTGGCTATCCGCATTGAGGTCGTGCCACGGAGGCCATGTTGCGTGACCAGCAGCATGGCACGGAGGTGATCTGACCATAGGCAAAATGTAGCAACTATAAATTAAACACTTGGGTTATTTTATTAGATATCACATATTATTTATTGAGAAATGTGGAGAGAAGGAGGAACATTACGGGATTCATCTTCTAGGGTTCTTTTTCTTTTTCTTCTTTTTCCATTCTTGTAATACATGAATTCAAACATAATATTGGATTCTTGTACAAGCATGAGTGGCTAAAAACCTCATTCTAGGGTTCATGCCACATGATATGAATGTATGTGTTTAATTTATACTTGGTTCAAGTTCTTCATTGTTGTTAGTTCTTGTATTCTTGTTTTTAATTATTTCAATGCTTGATCACCATTGAAATGCATGCGTTAATCTTAGGCAAACTTTAAAGAGCAAACCCTAGGATAGAACTAGAAATACAAGAAGTGAGTTTAAGTCTTCAAGACTTGATTCGCATTTAGGATAGAAATATACCTAATTCGCCCTGCTTGGTTATTAAACGAAAGTGAGAATGGACAAGTTTATTCTACCAGAAGATTTTGTTATTTTGGACGGTGAAATGGATATAGAAGTTCCCATTATTTTGGCGACAGGGAGAGCTGTGATCTATGTGGAGCTTGGAGAGTTAAAATTTTGGGTTGGTGGTGAAGAAGTTACCTTTAAAGTGTGTCCATCAGGTGAGATGCCACCCGAATGCAAGGTGGCTGGAGTATTACAAAATTAAGAGGAGGATAAGTGATTGGAGCTGAGGGAGATGGAGTCGGATGATAATCCGTCAAAAATGAGAAATTGAAAAAGGACTACGTTTTGCCATAACGTTAAATAAGGCGATTCTTGGGAGGCAACCCAAGTGTTTAGTGAGCTATTTGATGTTTTTATTGTTTTTGTTTGTGTAGGAGCTGAGAAATGAGGAGCAAAGGGAGGAACAAATCATGAATCAAAGAACGGGTGGGCCATTGGCAAACTGTCGAATAAGATTCGTGGGATGCTGCTGTATCACTGGTAGGGAGCAAAAAACCTGAAGCTCAGCCATATACTCTACGGGTGACCGGCGTAACGCAGGTGTAACTCGAAAACCGCTGGTGTATCGTCGGTAGGAAGCAGATCACTGGGCACAATACATGATAAACTAAAGCACAGCGGTGAACCACCGGGAAATCGCCGGTTGAGGGCGTAGTGAGTACAAAATGGAATTTGAAAAGGTTGGCCCACAAAATCCCCAAATACCTACCTAGCCGCCCTATTCTACAAATATTCCCCATAGCTTCCCTTTTTCCAACACTTCTCCTTCCATTTTTGTCTTTCTATTACCTAACATTCCCAATTTCCCACATTCCTCCATTTTCAACCTCTCCAGTTTCCCACCTTTCCATCTTCCAAATCCCCACCAACACACCCACATTAAACTCCCCATCTTCCCCCTCAACCTATCACATTCCCACTCTTCACCTATAAAAACCCCTCCGTATTTCACTAATATAATCACTTCACTAATACTCTCTACACTATACTGATCTAAAGGTGTCATTGCAAGTGAGTTATTTCCCTTTTTGAAGTAACAGAGTGTGCAAGTAGTCTTCCAATTTGGTAACAATCTCTTATTCTTGTTCTAATTTATTGGTACTTGGTTCTTTAGGAGTAATATTCCATTTTACTTCCTTATTGAACTCTTGAATATTTCATGCTTGTTAAATGGAATGGATATGTGCTTTTTTAGTAAATCTATGAATAGGGTGAAGTCTGAGTAACCCATTTTCATAAAGCATGACGTTTTGCGCAATGATAAACTGGGTGATGCCAATCTTAAGGGATAAACGTCATAAATATGTGTGTGAATGGAGTAGTGTTGTTGGTAGTATGTTTGATGTGAAAGTGTGTTAATGGGTGATTGTGAATATTGAGTTAAAAATTTTAGGGACGACATGGGCCACGATTCGCTGGTCAGATTTGGTGAATCATCGATGGAGCGCCGGTCTACTTTGAAATTGTCCTTGGCCACTAAGTGGATTCCACGCTATATCAGCGATTCACGAACCTAGACCGGCGAGACGCTGCCTGAACCACCGAATGTTTTATATCTGCCCAGTGTTCTGTTAGGCATCAACGGTCCATGAAATGGCTTCTGCGAACCGCCAGTATTCCGCCAGTACCAGTAGATCTTTGAATGACTACTTGATTTTCCTTTGTTTCTTAGTTCTTCTTTAGACTAGTTTTCTTTTCCTTTAATTTCTACCTCTATTTCTTGTCACTAACATACCTCTTGCAGAAAAAAACAAATCATGTCTTCCACAAGAAACACAGGCAAAGGAAAGGCCCCTGCTTCTTCAACTAGCAAGGGCAAGGGAAAGCCAGGGACACTCGACCAAGGAACAACACCAAAGAAGCACTCATCCTCTATGTACCGAACATGAAAGAGCACTACGTCATTTGCCAAGGCCGCTCAATAACCACGGAGAAGTTGTTTGATTTGACAGGATTGAGGGGTGATTTCCCCAACATCATCGAGTAGTTCATCACAAGCAATGGCATGCATTTGCCAACCCACTTCCTCCATATTACCCCAACTTGGTCACTGAGTTCTACGCCTCTTTCAAGCCCGCCAAGAAAGTATGCAGTATAGAGGCAAGGTAGATGATTTCCCCTACTTGCCATCTGTGATGATTCGGGGAGTGGAGGTTGATGTAACACCGACGTCCATTAATTATTTGTTATGGGAGGATGAAATTGACTCCGCTATGAAGTACATGGCTAGGGTGGTGGATATGAAGGACCAGTTCACGTGGGTTGGCCGCATTATAGCTGTTGGCAATCCTTTGTGGGCCTCTATGGGTGGAGAAATCTCTCACCACAATTTGAAGTTTGAGGCCAAGCTGTGGCTTGATTTTTTGTGTGCTCGGATCATCCCCTCCAAAATGAATAGAGGGTCATCCTTGAAACTGCCATTCTTATTACTTGCATTATGATAGGAGTCCCCATCAACTTCGGGGAAATTGTTGCTCAAGAGATGAAGAGGAAGGCCAGGCAGTCCAGTACTCCAATGCCCTATGCTATCTTAATTTTCCAACTTTGCTCAGCAGCTGGGGTGTCTCTATTCCCGGATGAAACTCCTTCCGTTGCTTCGGGTGTAATTGATATCGAGCGGAAGAGAGATACTGAGGCACCAATAGTAAAGCAGAGACGCCAACAATCCTTTAGAGTGAAAGAAGAATCCCCATCCCACGGGTCATCCCAATCACCAATTGCCCCAGAATCCAATGTGCCCAAGCCTGACATGCCGGGCCAAGCATCGAGTGACATGCCTCAACAAAGAGTTTCTCCCCCTCCACAATCTTCTCAGCCAAGTGGTCTCCATCGACTTGTGGAGATGACAAACTCGCATGAAAGCCAACTTCAGCGTTTGGCTAAGAGTCTCCCGGCACTCATTGCCAAAAAAATCAAGAAGGAGCTCAAATCATTGTCGAGAATGTCGCCACTTTATGCAAGAGGGTGGATGCAGTAGAAGGGGCAGTCACTTCCCTTCGAATTGAAGTGCATGAGTGAAAGAGTCGGACTTTGATCAAAGTTCCCGACATAAGCGCCTTAGATGCTGCAATGACTGCTCCGTCCGTAGCTCGAGGGCCAATTGATGACTTTTTTGAAGGGCTGGGAGATGATTTCGCTGGGCTCGGTGATGCTAGTGGCGGTGACGGTGGTGCGGCAAAGCTTGACGATGAAAAGG
>JACEIK010005525.1:17957-57387 GCA_018107945.1 Datura stramonium | reverse complement strand
ACAATGTATGCCTTAAAGTGGGGGAGGGGTGAGCGCAATTTTTGGGGGGAGGATTATTTCTTTTGAGATTCTGATGTTTTTTTATTGTGAGTTTGAGTAGGTCCAGCCTTTATCGGGCTTTTGTTGGTTAATGATTGCCCTCGTCGGGCATGTCCTGTTTTTCTAAATTAATGAATGAATTGGTTTGTTTCTTTGTGTGATTGGTTCTTAGTGACCAAATGGGTTCTTTGGTTTGAATTGCAAAATATTGAAAATCTTGAATGATATGAACCCAAAGTTTTTTTCTTGTTTCGCCATTGTAAATAGTAGTGTAGAAATTAAAACTCTAAGGGTTTTCTTTTGACCACGGTTCTTTCTCAAGTAGAATTATATTATTTGTGTTATTTTTTTGTTGTCGAACCGAGTTGGTTTTTTCCGATGATGGATTGAGTGGTGACATTCTTAAGGGAAAACGCCATGTTGCTTTGAGTCTTTTGTAAAGTTGTTTTGAGAGGCACCACCTAAATTTTTGTTGTTGAAATGGAATTGCAAAAACAAGGGCATGAGAATGAAGATAATGAGCAAGTGTGGACACCATAGCATAGCATTCTTTGTCATACATTATAAATTCTCTATTTGACTTATGATGTTTGCTTGCTTTGATGCCCTAATTTGGTGTTTTGTGTTGAGAATGACTCTTGTAGACCCTTTAAGGGTGATGCCTTGTGTGGTGAGGACATTTCTTATGAATATCATGCATTACATCTTGTCTATAACTTGCCCCAAATGTGATTCAAGGAGAAATCCTAGAGGTAGTTGCATCAAGAACATGAGTTTAGGCCTTCCTTTGTCTAGTCACTTCACCCATATGCTCTCCATGAATATCGATCCTTGTTAGCCAATGTTGAGCCTTAAACCCTTTCTTTGGCAACTACATTAAAGCCTTAAGACCATTCTTACTACCTCTTTTTGGCACCCATTCTCCCTAGATGCTAGTGATAAGATAAGTAATAAAATGAGGCTTAAGGCCTAAGAAAGAGAGAGTGATAAAAACATTTGTGAAAAATGAGGCAAAAGCCTAAGTTTGGGAGTTTTCCAAACAAAGGGGGGAAAATAAGAATTATAATGTGAAGGGAACACCACCTTTTGTCGAAGTGCACCAAAGGATAATCAAAAGAAGAAAAAGACATTTTGTAGGAATCAGTGTTCCCTCTTGATGTAATAAGGCTAAGTGGGACAACAAAAGAAAAAGGGGTTATAAGGGGAAGTGTCAAAAAAATGAAATTTATCAACAAGGAAAGAAGAAAAAAAGAAAAAAAGGGGTTAAGTGAGTGGAATTGATGTAGGGTATGTTACAAAAAGCATTAGGGAGGATCTAGTCACTATAGCCAAATGTTTATCCTACCCGCACCTCGAGCCTACATCATAACCCGCAAGTCCTAAATTATTCTAGGTGCAACTACTCTACATTAGTGGCGAATTGCATGAAGGGAAAGCCTATGGGTCAAGAGTATGCATGGAGATATCTTTTGGGAGAGTGAGAGTGAGTGTCTCTAATTAATCCCTTGTTTGAATGCAAATGATCATATGACCAAAAGAATAGGGATCCTTACTGTGGTGAGTGGCATCATTCCTTCTTGGGGATGCAAGAGCATTCAAAGTTAAGGTGGATATGGGGCAAGGAGTGTAAACTCTAAGGAAAGCTTTGAATTTTCAATGATTATAACTTGAGATGCAATGTGTGCTACTCAGTTGAGCAATGCCCTTGTATCGATAAATGATTCCTTTCATAAATTTTACTTGATAGAAAGTGGTTGCCTATTTAACATCTTCATTGTTTTGGTCTTGTGGGGGTACTTTCTTCTCTTTTTCGGTGAGCGTGGTGAGTATATTTGGATTGTCATAATCCAGGTGATCGGCAAGGTCTAATTGTGAAGAGAAGTGGTACATTCCTCAATAGTGGAGTATTGAATTACTTGAGGACAAGCAATGATTTAAGTTTGGGGGGTTTGATGAGTTGGTAATTTACCAACTCATTAGACTCTAAAACTTGAGTTTTTGTTTAGTTCTCGAGTTGATTATTTGGATTTTATGTCCTTTTTGCTTTCATTGTGTGCAGATGGCTAAATGTGAAGAAGAGAGAAAAAATGAAGCAAAAAGAGCGAAGTAAGTCTCAATCGGCGAGTCGCAGATGTAATCAACGAAACACCGGCCAAGGGCCGAATCTCACTACCTCAGAGGAGTAATGACACCGACGGTTTGCGAATTGCCAGCGGCGAGTCGCTGGTCCAGTTGCCGAATGATGATCAAGAGTTCTAAAAAATACCCTGAATACCCGGCGGTTCACGGATTAAGATCGGCGAAACACCGGGTGAACTGCCTGTGCTCACTGGAATTTAAGGGAAATGCAGAAATGACACCCAGCGGTTGACGGATTCCATCGGCGGACCGCCGGTACCTCCATCGGTTCCAGAACAAAGCTGTAAGGGTATAATCATCCATCATTGAAAAGGAGATTAAAAGTATCCTACTTTTCAGGGTATAAATAGAAAAAGAAGTACTTTGTACTGGGATGTAGAGAGGAAGAGATAAATAGAGAATTTAAAGAGAGAACAAAAGCTTACATCACATTATCTTTACTTCTTTCAACAAAAGAACATTCTCTTAGCTGAAAGAGGGGGATTTTGAGTATAAATTATAGAAAGTACTCTATTCTAGTTCCTCTTGTACTAATAAGTTTCAGCTATTATGAATATTATTTTGTGAAGTTGATTTATCTACTCTTGCTATTAAATTCACTGATGCTATTGATAAATGTGTTTTGGAATTTCTTAACTATGAGTAGCTAAAATCATTAACTAGAGGTATGTGATGATGAATACTTAATTGGATTGGGTATTGCTAGAGTCATCTCCATGTTGTTCAATTAAGTGTAAATCTATTGGATTCTCTTCAATCTATTAAAGAAGATCCATTGATTATGATATGAGTCTATTTATTCGTTCTTGATTATTGCTTGAGAGAGAATAATTAAGTATTGGAAGAGAATCTAGTAGTGGTCTTGGACAAGAGATGGTGAAATTAATCTAGGAATAGCTGAAATTGCTTTTTCATTCCTTATTGGCAACCAATAGCTAGGAATAGTGTAGTTGCTAATCCAAATCTAATCGGGTGGAGCTGAATTGTGGTTAGAGTCTTAATGAAACTCTAGCTAGAGGTAGTCAATAGGCTGAGAAGATGAGATTACCCACTTCCCAAGATTATTTACACTTATTGAACTCATAAGATGACCTGACATATCCCGATCTAGTTAGTATTTCATCTACACCGCACCTCTAGTATTTCACACCCTTGTTGACACTTTAGCTGATCTTGCTATTTTACTTCATTAAATCAACCAATACAATTCTCTGAAAATTTCAACTCCCCCAATTTTATTTGTTCTAATAATTAAATCTACGTGGTGAAAACTAAGATCAATTTCTCAATCGACACTTAAAATTATCATTCCCTAGTCCTCGTGGGATTCGACCCCGACACTCATCGGGTTACTTATTTTGATACTTCGGTCATGTATATTCTTTGAATTATGGAATATATTTTGGACGTTATCAATACGAGCCTTATATAATCTAGGGGCGGCTATGAATTTGATGCCCCTATCTTTGTTTAACACACTTGGTTTGGGAAAACTAAGGCCCACTAGAATGATACTGCAGCTGGCTGAAAAGTCAAAGGTGGCCCCGGAGGGGATTATCTAGGACGTGCTCGTCAAAGTAGGTAAGTTCATAATACCTGCTGATTTCATAATCCTTAACTTTGAAGTTGATGACAAGGTACCCCTTATCTTGGGACGTCCATTCCTGGCAATGGGAGGAGTAGTGATAGATGTAAATGAGGGTAAATGATGAGCAGGTGAACTTCAGAATGCACCAAGAAATCAACACCCAAATACACTATAGAGATCTATGCAAGATCAATATACTGGATGAGAATGAGTGTGGGGTGGAGGAGTGCAAAAGTCCACTTATGAAGGATCTCATAAAAAGAGAACCCAAGTCTACTATTGAGAAGAGGCTAAGTAATTTGGTGAAGAAGGCGATGGAAGAGAAGAGGGAGAGTGTGGAGGCTTTACCTTCAAAGTTAAGAAAAAGAGGATATGGTTCCTAAAAGGGAAGATGAATTTGAGAACATCTTGAAAAGGATGATTCAGATCATGCCACGATGTAAAATCAGGCGCTGCTTGGGAGGCAACCCAAGTGTAGCACATATACAATTTTTTTCTTTGTTATTAATTTTGGTTATTTTCACTTTAGTTTTTTTGATATTAAGCACAGAGTCTGGGGAAGTCTGAGTACCTATGAAAGGAAAGCTAAGGATCATGACAAAAGATGAGTTTCAAAAAGAGGATGAAAGCATGTTACTAGCTAGGAGTAGAGGCCTCAGGAAGTATCCCTAACCCTTGTTTTAATTTCAATTTATGATTTGGGGACACAACATATTTTTAAGTGTAGGGTGAGGGAAATTTCAAAATTTTTGAATGTTTATTGAGGGTGAATGATGTGCTTGGGCTGAAAATACTTCATCAAAAAGTCTGAGCTGAGCATATTTCACCCACCCTTTGATTTTTCTTTTTGGTTCTTTTTCGAAGGAGGGCACTTTGAACCGAAAAATAAATTTCTGAGTTGTTTGTACATAGAAGTTTTTAGTCATAGTTAAGGATTTTTTCCGATGATGGATGGAGGACGACCGTATTGAGGGAAAATTAGTCGTTAGGATATTGTTTTTGAACCCTTAACTGAGTGAATTCTTGATGCTTTTGTTGAGTGTTTTACATTATTGTAAGAGGCAAGTGAACTGTAAGTGAGAAGCATGTTAATTGAATTGTATTACTTTGTTTGAGGCACCTAAACTCATGAACATTACTCTGTATACTATATGCTTAATTTTGAATTCAGTTGGCTAGCAGAATCAAGAGTCTGGATGGGTCTATCTTGAGTTGAACATGTGCAGTGAGTGTAAGGTTCTTGTGTATTCCATGCTATCATGTAATGTCTAGAATTTACCTAGTGTATTTGCAAAGTGAAATGAGAAATGTTAGTCGTAAGAGATCATTTAGGCAATTCTTGGAATAAGCTTACTTTCATCCCTTACTTTACCTACCATTAATGCATAATCCTAGTCAGCCACATTGAGCCTTTAGCCTATTCTTTGTTGGCTATGGCAAAAGCTTAATCCATTCTTTCTATCCACCTAGAATTGATCCAAAACTCTGAAGCGCTAAAGTGAAAATGCATAAGAGTAAAAAGAGTAAAATATTGAAAAAGGGGAGTTGGTTGACGGTAAAGTGAAGAAGAAACTAAGGGTGTAGTGTGAAAAATGCATAAGTATGGTGGGGAGTAGAAAAGAACAAAAGAATGAAAAAGTGATTAAGGCATGAATGCTCCTTCCCATTAAGTATAGATGTGCTTAAAGAAATGGGGAAACAAAAGGGAAAATAAAAGATGAAAAGAATAAGAGATGAAGTAAAAGGAGAAAAAGTGTGTTTAATGAGAAAAGGTGATGTATTAAAAGAGCTTAGTGAAGATAGTCGCTATTACTAGCCAGAATAGTACTTACCTGTCCCTTAGCCTACATTACTGTAGAGTCCTACTTGATCTTACTTTTAGGTATTCCTATATTAGTGGATCATCAACTGGCAATCAGAAAATGCAATCTGCCAGAACAAGGTGCTGACCAACATCGGCACTTCCCTAAAAAATGTTGCTCACACACAAACCAAGATGATGAGCAAGGTGGAGAACATTGAGAAGAAAGTGGAACAGACATCCAGTCAACATGTCGGTCTTATCCGAGTCCTGGAATTACGACTGCAGAATATGCAGTATGAGATCTTTCCACTAGGCACTTCACTTTTCCACTTCTTTTCAAAGCAACAAAAAGAGATGGCTAACATCAAAGAACAAATCAAACAACTGATACATGGAACTTTTAAGCCACAAAGAACCCAAAGACACTCTCCAAAGTCCTCCTTTTTCCCTATGTCATCACAAACATACTCACCACCTAAATTGGCCCGTCCATGTACTACCTCTCCTTTCATTCAACATGAACCCACATCATATCCTCAAAAATCCAAAAAGGAAACTGAGTTTGACATTGCAAAATGGGTCTCGAAAAGGAAAGATGCCCTTGCAACAGAAAAGCAGGAAAAGAGAAGGAAAGAGGTTGGAGAAAGTTCAAATGAGCCAGATCCAGAAAACTTGATGATCTAAGATCAAGTTTGTTATACCCCGGAAGCTTAAAGATCGAACCCCGGAGTTGAAACCGAAAAATTATGAAATTGATGTTGCAGGAACAGGACGAGTCATGGGATGACTCGTGAGGAGACCCCATGAGTCGTCAAGTGACTCGTGCGCAGGCCTAGAATAAATGAAGAACTGAGGTCCCCACGAGTGAGGTGGCGACTCGTGGTCAGCCCCCACGAGTTGTCATGTCAACTATGGGGTGGTGTGGGAATATAGGTAGAGGAGATGTCCAGTATATGTAACAGATGGGACCCCACGAGTCATGGTCCGCCCCAACGACTCGTGAGGTGAGTCGTGATCAAGCAAGACGGTTTTTCACTGATGTTAAGGAAGTGTACTTGACGAGAGGTAACCATGAGTCGTGGTCACTGGGGACGAGTCGTAGAGTCCCCCGTTATGAGCCCCAGCAGTTCAGTTAACCAGTGCACTTGATGGGCGACTCGATGAGTCGTTGCCCATCCTGACGAATGGTCAGGTCAACCATTAGGGTCACCTGACAGTTATTTTCTACGAAATAGTAAGGGACTTCTCGTAATTCCCTAAGTTCCTAAGGCCTATACTACATCGTTTAAGGCTCATTTTAGTGGGTTTTAAGCAGGGTAAAACCTATTCTAAGACATTCTTCCCATGCATGCAAGTTTGAAGGTTTGAAGAGGAGATTTAAGGCAAAATCTCAATGTTTCCATTGGAATCTCAACTTGTGCTATTAGAGGGTGTTAGAATTCATCATTCCCAGATATGTAGGGCTATGAGTAGGTGCTTCCTTCCACACCCATGCCCAATTTCTATCAAAACATGATGAATTTCCTATACATGGGTATAATTAGATTATATTTATATTGATGAATTGTGAAGCTTGGGCAAATTTTAAATTGTTTTCAATCCAAATTGTGATTTCTAAATTATGAAATTGAATGCCCATGAATGAGAAGTTCATGGAAGAAGAGAATGATGTTGAATGTATGATGATGATGAGATTTAATGATGAAAAGCATGTTGTAAAGCTACCCATGATTATGATGTTGTTTTCAAAATGAAATGAGTTGATCCTAGTATGATAAATCTTTGGGAAATGCCCACATGTCAATTTAAAGTGATGATTTTCCCGACATAAGCTTACCACATTGTTTGAAGTGAAGTTTCCCAATTTTTCATAAATTCTAGCTTGTGGTATGTTGAGTTAAATATTTCTACATGTAGCTTACCACATGATTTGGAGTAGATGCTCCCACTTGTGATTGAACTTGTGGTATGTTTTGAAATAAAGTTTCTCATATGCATGAATTCATAATTGAGATGCATGTCATTATTGAGCTTTGTGAATAGACATTGTTGAGATTCGTTTAATACAATGTTGAGTTATGCATGATTTCATTTTGAGTTTCGTCAATAGACAATTTTGAGCTTCATTATATATGATGTATAGCATTGCATGTTTTGGGATAAGATACTAGCACCGAGCGGGCTAAGGGTCAATCACCCTATGCCCCAGAACTACGCGCCATTGTAGGATGATACTATTATATTATTGGGACCTCCCTTGGGAGCTATCCCCCGCCCTATTGGCCCTTGAGCTTGATATCGATATCATGGTATCGTCCATCACCCTGGAAAGATTATGGATGGCTCTACCCACTTGAGTGTGATAGTTGGGACCACGTAAGTTCTATCGTGGTATGTCGGTTAAGTAACAAGTCTCCCATTGTCTATATCATTCAGATTTGCATATTCATTACTCATGATAATTACTTATGAATGCATGTTCATAAAGAAAGGTTTGACTCATTGTTCAACTTTAGATATAAATGTTATGTTTCATCTTTGAGTCATTCAAGTCAATCATGATGTTCTAAAGCTATGCATGCTCATGTTATGATAAGAGTATGATTTAAGAATGAATGCATGTAGCCTTATACTTACACTTAAAAGCTTATGATATAATATAAAATGTTTTAAATGATTTACTTTGCTAGAGCAGTTTTACTTACCTTGCATACTCGGTACATTTCACGTACTGACTGCATACTTTCTATGCTACATCGTTTCATGATGCAGGATCTGGTTCTCAGGTTCATCGCCGTTTGTAGTAGCTAATCAGAGTTAGCACCTGCTTATTTGGTGAGTCCTCATCTTTTGAGGACTAGACCTTCTGTTGTTTTAGATGTCCTTTCAGTTTCAGTATTGTTGAGCTAGTTGGGGGTGTTGTCCCATCAGCTCATCAAGATTAGAGGCTTATCAGACTTAGACGTGTATTCGATTTCAGATATTTATTCTGCTATTATATTAAGTTTGAATTCCGCTAAGTTTATAATTATGTTTTCTTCATTTTTATTGAATGAGTTAGTTGAATGCTTATGCCATGGGTCGACTTGGGGTCTCTTGGGGTCCCTTGTCCCGTATCTACGATCTAGGCCTCCGTTCGGGTCGTGACAAACTTGGTATCAGAGCCATAGGTTTGATGTGTCCTAGGGAGTCTGCAAGCCGCGTTAGGTAGAGTCTTTTTCATGGGTGTGAAACGCGCCACACTTATGATGAAGAGGCTACTAGACATTTTAGGAAATGTTTCTTTCTTTCATGATCTATGTCATGCGATGAAAAGCCTTTCTATCCTTCTTATTCATATTATTCGTGATTGCAGAATCATGGCTCCTCGAAGGATGAATGGAAGGAGGAATGGAGGTGGTGAGGGCCACGAGGATGGAAACGGTCATGAGCATCAGCCAGCCCCACCAGTTCAGGAGCCTCAGGCACCAGAGCCAGCCGCTCATGCTGAGTTCCGAGCTGCCATTCAGATGCTTGCGCAGGCCTTGATCCCTTAGGTCAATCAGTAGGCCGTTGCACATGTTCCGCAAAATGGAAAAGTGGCGGTGGCCAGAGTCAGGGACTTCTTGAGGATGAACTCGTCGCAGTTTCTAGGGTCCAAGGTAGATGAGGACCCACATAATTTCATTGATGAGATTGTCAAGATCACCCAGGTTATGGGGGTTAGTAGTGTTGAGTGTGCAGAGTTAGCCTCCTTCCAATTGAAGGGGTTTGTGCATATTTGATTCCGCCAGTGGAAGGACAACACGTTTTTTCTTTTTCTTATCAATGAATAGATCTCTTTACTTGTATGACTTAGATGCCTCGTATTTCTCAAAAAAGTGATTCGATTGATGGGATTTGGTATGAGATTGATGATCTCGATGAGATTGATATTCTAATCTTTTTTCTTAGAATGTATTGATTTGACCCCATAAGCGGGACCAAGCATGTTGCCGCCAGAAGCAGAACCCCATATTTCTTCTAGAGAATCTCCTAAGTAGGGTCATTGGGTCCGGTCACATGGGAGTAGTTTCAGGTTGCATTCCTTGATCGATTCTTCCCTCAAGAGATGAGGGAGTTGAAAGCAGCTGAATTTGTGAAATTAGGATGACTGTTCTGGAGTACGCCCTAGAGTTCACCCGCCTATCTTAGTATGCCCCGGAGTTAGTGGTCGACCAGCGGGTGTGGGTGAGAAGATTTGTGCATGGTATAGCAGGATATTTGGACAAGGATTGCAGGACAGCTATGCTCCATCAGGACATGGACTTCCATCACATTGTGCTGTACGCTCAGCAGATGGAGATGACACATTCGAGGGAGAGGGAGGCCAAGAAGGCCAGGACTGAGGACCAAAGATTCTCTCAGCAGAGGTTCGGTGGTGGGCACCGAGAGCAAACCCACAAGAGATCATCAGCCCCAGCATCTTCAACACTGAGTGTGCCATCTAGGCCCAGACATGATCAGAGAGGGCGAGTGTCAGGCTCGAGGGGTCATAGCAGTAGGCCCGCAGACTCCATCATTCCAGCCTGTCACAGGTGCGGCCGAGGGCACACATGCCAGTGTTTGGCAGGGTCAGGAGCTTGTTTTGGATATGGGTAGCCTAGACATATGCTCAAAGATTGTCTCACTGTGAAACAGGATCAGGTTTCGGGCCGAGGCCCAGCTTCTAGTTCAGCAGCCCCTCCCCCACGCACAACACATCAGGGGGTATCTACTAGCACAGCTGGCGGGCAACTCCAGAACAGATTATATGCCCTAGCCACTCATTAGGAGCAGGAGGCCTCACCAGATGTAGTCACCGTTATGTTGAGAGTCTTTCATGTTGAAGTATATGCATTGCTAGATCCGGGGGCTACCCTCTTTTTTGTGACACCAAATATAGCCAGTAGCTTCGGAGTCAGTCCCAATGTCTTATCAGAGCCCTTCTCAATTTCTACTCCAGTAGGTGACTCAATTATAGCTAGACGGGTGTATATAGGTTGCCTAGTCTCGGTTCTTCATAAGGTTACCTCAGCAGATTTGATAGAGTTAGCCATGATCGATTTTGATGTTATCCTCGGCAAGGATTGGCTATTTGCATGCTATGCTTAAGTTAATTGTAGGACCCAGTCAGTAGAGTTCAGATTTCCGGGTGAGCCTGTCTTAGAATGGAAGGGTAGTTCAGCTGTTCCTGTAGGTCGATTTATTTCCTACCTTAAGGCCGGGAAGATGATTTCTAAAGGTTGCATGTACCATCTAGTTAGGGTTAAGGACGTGGAGTCTGAGACCCCGACTATCCAGTCCGTACCATTAGTACGTGAGTATCCAGAGGTCTTTCCTGATGATTTGCCAGGTGTCCCGCCCGATCGGGAGATTGATTTTGGTATAGATCTTCTTCCCGACACGCAACCTATATCTATTCCACCTTACAGAATGGCTCCTGCCGAGCTAAAAGAGTTGAAGGATCAGTTGAAGGATCTGTTAGATAAGGGTTTCATTTGGCTGAGTAAGTCTCCATGGGGTGAATCAGTGTTATTTTTCTAGAAGAAGGATGGTTCGCTTCGGATGTGCATTGACTATCGACAGTTGAACAAGGTCACCATCAAGAACAGGTGTCCCTTACCTAGGATCTATGATTTGTTTGACCAGCTTCAGGGTGCCAAGTGTTTCTCCAAGTCTGATCTCAGGTCCGGGTATCACCAACTCAGGGTTCGGGAGAGTGACATCCCAAAAATCACTTTTAGGACTCGGTATGGTCACTACGAATTTGTTGTTATGTATTTTGGACTAACTAATGCCCCTTCAACTTTTATGGATCTAATGAATAGGGTGTTCAAGGCATATTTAGACATGTTCGTAATTGTGTTCCTTGATGACATCCTTATATACTCTCGGAGCGAGGAGGAGCATGCCGCTCACTTGAGAATAGTGCTTCAGACCCTCAAGGATCGCCATTTGTATGCAAAGTTCAACAAATGTGAGTTTTGGTTGGACTCGATGGCATTTATAGGCCATGTGGTATTATGTGAGGGCATAAAAGTAGATTCTCAGAAGATCGCGGCGGTAAAGAATTGGCCCAGACCGGTGAACCCATCAGATATCAGGAGCTTTTTGGGCTTAGCATGTTACTATCGGAGATTCGTGGAGGGTTTTTCATCTATTGCCGCACCATTGACTAAGTTGACTTAGAAGAAAGTGAAGTTTCAATGGCCGAAGGCTTGTGAGAAAAGCCTCCAAGAGTTGAAGACCTGACTCACTTCAACACCAGTGTTAACCTTACCTGAGGGTACTGATGGTTTTGTGGTGTATTGTGATGCTTCGCGAGTCGGACTCGGGTGTGTGTTGATGCAGCATAGGAAAGTGATAGTATATGCCTAGAGACAGTTGAAAGTTCATGAAAAGAATTACCCGACCCATGATCTTGAATTGGCAGCGGTGGTGTTTGCATTGAAGATATAGAGGCATTACTTGTATGGAGTCCACATGGATGTATTCACAGATCACAAGAGTTTGCAATATGAATTAACGCAGAAAGATCTCAATCTTTGGCAAAGAGGTGGTTGGAGCTACTTAAGGACTATGATATGAGTTTCCTTTACCACCCGGGTAAGGCTAAGTGGTAGCGGATGCACTTAGTAGACTCTCTATGGAGAGTGTGTCCCACGTGGATGGGGGAAAGAAAGAGTTGGTGAAATATGTCCATCGACTTGCGAGGTTTGGAGTTAGATTGGTCGACTCGATCGATAGCGGCGTTGTTGTGCAAAAAAGATCAGAATCGTCCTTGGTGGTTGATGTTAAATCTAGAAAAGATGAGGATCTGATTTTAGTAAAGCTGAAGGAAGTCGTTCGAAGTCAAAAGGTGGAGGTTTTCTCCCAAGGGGGAGATGGTGTACTGCGGTACCAGGGTCGTCTATGTGTTCCAGATGTCGATAATTTGAGGGACCGGATATTGCATGAGGCACATGGATCCAGGTATTCTATCCATCTGGGTACCACCAAGATGTATCATGACTTGCAGGAGATATATTGGTGGAACAACATGAAGACGGATATTGCGGAATTCGTAGCCAAATGCCCGAACTGTCAGCAAGTTAAAGTTGAGCATCAAAGGTCGGGAGGCGTGTTGCAGGATATTGAAATTCCTACTTGGAAGTGGGAAGAGATTAACATGGACTTCATTACCGGCTTGCCCCATACTCACCGACAATATGATTCCATTTGGGTGGTGGTCGACAGGTTGACCAAGGCTGCACACTTTCTACCGATCAAAACCACAGATTCAACGGATGAGTATGCCAAATTGTATATTCGGGGTTGGTTCGAATTCATAGAGTTCCCTTGTCCATTATTTCAGACCAAGGTACTCAGTTTGCCTCTCAGTTTTGGCGGTCTTTCCAAAAAGGGCTTGGGACTCAGGTTAAGCTCGGCACATCATTTCATCCGCAAATGGATGGCCAGGCAGAGCATACAATTCAAACTCTCGAAGACATGTTGAGGGCTTGTGTGTTGGACTTTAAAGGTAATTGGGATGATCACTTGCCTTTAATCGAGTTTGCTTACAATAACAACTATCACTCCAGTATCCAAATGGCACCGTTCGAGGATATTTACGGGCAGAGGTGTAGATCGCCCATTGGATGGTTTGAGGTTAGTGAGGCAGCTATGATAGGGCCAAACTCGGTTCATGAGGCTATGGTGAAGGTTCAGTTGATAAGGGACAGGCTGAAAACTGCTCAGAGTCGTCAGAAGTCATACACGGATGTGAGAAGAAGAGATTTGGAGTTTGAGGTTGATGATTGGGTATTTCTAAAGGTATCTCCCATGAAAGGGGTCATGCGGTTCGGAAAGAAAGGAAAACTCAGTCCCTGCTATATTGGTCCCTACTGGGTTATGAGAAGAGTTGGTAAGGTAGCGTATGAGTTGGACTTGCCATCAGAGTTATCTTCAGTTCATCCAGTCTTCCATCTATCACTCTTGAAAAAGTGCTTGGGTAATCCAGCTTTAGTAGTCCCGGTGGAAAGTGTTGGTGTGGGGAGATAGCCTCAGTTACGAGTAAATTCCAGTTGCAATCTTGGATCGTTAGGTTCGGAGGCTGAGGAACAAAGAGGTAGCTTCGGTAAAGGCGTTGTGGAGAAAGCAGCATGTTGAGGGGGCTACGTGGGAAGCCAAAGTGGCTATGATGGCTAAATACCCCCACCTGTTCCCTACCGACTCATTTTCAGTTTGAGGTATCAGTTTTTGCCCTAATTATCTAATTAGTTTCCATGTTCAGTTCATGTGCGCAAGTTTGAATTATGTTATGATAAATGTATATGATGCCTGAATTCAGTTCGACTGTAGTTCTTTTCGGAGGTAGTCATTCCATCAGTTTTTGATTTTAATAATCAGTATCTGCATATGATGATTGAATGTTTCTGCATTTTCTATATGTTTCTAACATTCCAGGACGAATGTTCCCAAGGGGGAGATATTGTTATACCTTGAAAGCTCAAAGATCGGACCCGGGAGTTGAAACAGGAAAATTGTGGAATTGATGTTGCGGGCACAGGACAAGTCGTGGGACGACCCCACGAGTCATCAAGTGACTCATGGGCAAGCTTGGAATAAATGAAGAATTGAGGTCCCCACGAGTGAGGTAGCGACTCATGGTCAGCCCCCACGAGTTGTCATGTCAATCGTGGGATGGTGTGGGAATATATGTAGAGGAGATGTCTAGTGTATGTAACAGATGGGGACCCCACGAGTCGTGGTCAAGCAAGATGGTTTTTCGCTGATGTTAAGGTAGTGTACTTGATGAGAGGTGACCACGAGTCGTTGTCATTGGGGAAGAGTCGTTGAGTCCCCCGTTACGAGCCTCAGTAGTTCAGTTAACCAGTGCACTTGACGGGCGACTCGACGAGTTGTTTCCCGTCCTGACGAATCGTCAGATCACCCGTTAGGGTCACCTAGCAGTTATTTTCTACGAAATAGTAAGGGCCTTCTTGTAATTTCCTAAGTTCCTAAGGCATATAATACGTCATTTAAGGCTCGTTTTAGTGGGTTTTAAGCAGGGTAAAACCTATTCTAAGCCATTCTTCCTATGCATGAAAGTTTGAAGGTTTGAAGAGGAGATTCAAGGAAAAATCTCAAGGTTTCTATTGGAATCTCAGCTTGGGCTATTAGAGGGTGTTAGAATTCATCATTCCTAGGTATGTAGGGCTATGAGTGGGTGCTTCCTTCCACACCCATGCCCAATTTCTATCAAAGAATGATGAATTTCCTATGATCAAGTATGGGGTTTCTACCCAATTGCATAATTCTTCCTATACATGGGTATGATTAGATTATATTTATATTGATGAATTGTGAATCTTGGGCAGATTTTAAATTTTTTTCAATCCAAATTGTGATTTCTAAATTATGAAACTGAATGCCCATGAATGAGAAGTTCATGAAAGAAGAGAATGATGTTTAATGTATGATGATGATGAGATTTCATGATAAAAAGCATGCTTCTAAAGCTACCCATGATTATGATGTTGTTTTCAAAATGAAATGAGTTGATCCTAGTATGATAAAGCTTTGGGCAATGCCCACATGTCGATTTAAAGTGATGACTTTCCCGACATAAGCTTACCACATTATTTGAAGTGAAGTTTCCCAATTTTTCATAAATTCTAGCTTGTGGTATGTTGAGTTAAATATTTCTACATGTAGCTTACCACATGATTTGGAGTAGATGCTCCCTCCTATGATTGAGTTTTTGGTATGTTTCTAAATAAAGCTTCTGATATGCATGAATTCATAATTGAGATGTATGTCATTATTGAGCTTTGTCAATAGAAAATGTTGAGCTTCATTTCATACGATGTTGAGTTACGCATGATTTCATTTTGAGCTTCATCAATAGACGATGTTGAGCTTCTTTATATACGATGTAGAGCATTGCATGTTTTGGGAGAAGAGTCTAGCATCGAGCGGGCTAAGGGTTGATCACCCTATGCCCTAGAACTACGCGCCAATATAGGATGATACTATTATATTATTGGAACATCCCTTGTGAGATATCCCCGGCCCTATTGGCCCTTGAGCTTGAAATCAATATCATGGTATTGTCCATCGCCCTGGAAAGATTATGGATGGCTCTACCCACTTGAGTGTGATAGTTAGGACCATGTAAGCTCTATCATGGTATTTCGGTTAAGTGATGAGTCTCCCACTGTCTATATCATTCAGATTTGCATATTCATTACTCATGATGATTACTTATGAATGCATGTTCATAAAGCTATGCATGATCATGTTATGATAAGAGTACGATTTCAGAATGAATGCATGTAGCCTTCTACTTACACTTAAAAGCTTATGATATGATATGAAATGTTTTAAATGATTTACTTTGCTAGAGCGGATTTACTTACCTTGCATACTTGATACATTCCACGTACTGACCGCATACTTTCTATGCCGCATCATTTCATGATGCAGGGTTCGGTTCTCAGGTTTAGCCCCATTCGTAGTCGCTGATCAGAGTTAGAACCTGCTTATTTGGTGAGTCCTAATCTTTAGAGGACTAGACCTTCAGTTGTTATAGATGTCCTTTCAGTTTAAGTATTGTTGAGCTAGTTGGGGGTGTTGTCCCATCAGCTCATCCAGATTAGAGGCTTATCAGACTTAGACGTGTATTCAGCTTCAGATATTTATTCTGCTGTTATATTAAGTTTGACTTCCGCTAAGTTTATAATTATGTTTTCTTCATGTTAATTGAATGCTTATGCCATGGGTCGACTTGGGGTCTCTCGGGGTCCCTTGTCCCGTGTCTACGATCCGGGCCTCCGTTTGGGTCGTGACAAAGTTGTTCTGGAACTCTATGGCTTAGATGAAAATGATAGCACAGGATCCAGTATTGAAGAGACAACAAATAGCTATCCTACTGATGAAATTGAAGAAGCAAAGACTGAGTCAAGTGAGAATCTCTCACTAGACGCCTCCTAGGAAGATAATCCACCGATATACATGCACCGACCAAGAGAACAAGAAGTTTATGAAGTCATTGATGATCAAGATGGGATGACAGATGACCCGATTCCGGAAAGAAGACCAGAAAAACCAACGCCAAAATTGCTTGGAACTGGATTCCATACTTTCACTCTCGATGATGTCAAGGTTTCGAAATGGCCACAAAGGATAAAAGATTTGCTTACTTGGATGGTAATGAAACACTTGGTAGAACGGGAGAAATATCTAATCCTGCCAGAGTTCACATCAAGGTTCTCCGACATCCTTAGAGATTGGTGGACTTCATTGGGGATATATGACAAGAATACTTTCCTGACATCCTAAGACTTTTCTTTCAACATCAGAATCCTGCATGAAGTCTTTTGTGGAGATACAGGCGGAAGGCAATAAAAGCTACAAAGACAATTTTTCAAGATGAAATGCATATCATTCGACAAAGATGTTATTGATATTCATTTCTAGAAGATGGCAAAAATATACTTTGAACTTGGTGGAGACGCCAGTTTGAAGCAAGCCTTCGTTTCATCCTTGCCAAAGATGTTAGTAGGATGAACCATGACGATTATCGAGGAAAAGTTCCAGTCAATCACTATTCCCCAAGTTGGCTATATAAGGCAAGAAACTTTATGGCGCTAGAAGATATTTGTACAAAGAGATATGTTCTGAAGCAGATCATGCACAACAATCCAGCGCTTGATAAAGCTTGCAGTAGAAATGACCTAATCACCGGGTCCAATTACTCTTGCCATACCAGAAGACAAAGAAGATTCAAGAAATACAAGAAGTTGAAATGGCCAAAGCCTACTGTAGGAAGATCCAAATACACCAGGCAAACAAAATACTTCAAGAGAAAGCATCCAGGCAAGTACCAGAAGAATGACATATGCTTTATCTTCCACAAGATCAGACTCTTTGCAAAGAACTGTCCTCAAGATAAATGATTTGTCAGACTTTTTACTGAGATAGAAGAATACGCTGATGTCAAGGATAATGATCTTGAATCATAAGAATACGATGATGTCAAGGAAAATGATCTTGAATCAGTCCTTTCAGTAGAAGATGAGCCATCAGAGGACACTCTTTTCTCCATGGACATATATGAATAACCTGGACATGACCATTACCAAATTTCAGAGGCTGAGGAAGAAATCAATAACATTATCAGTATTCCTCAAGTCCAGCTGAATGTTTATACGCCCAAATGGGATAAGCCAATTCAAGTCATTGCATTCATGGATACTGGTGCAACATCATCACTGATGAATCCAGCAGTCCAACCTGATGATCAATCGATTTTCCATTTCAAGAACTTCAACATTTCATCAAATGGAATCCTGACGACCACTGTCATCACAAAACACCCGATAACAATTAAGTTCTTCCCAGGACTAAAATTCAGAACGAATCTATTGGAATCATATGTCCCAGGAAAGGATCTCATAATTGGGTTTTATACCTTCAGACAACTCAAGGATCGACTCCACATTGGAGCCTATGGAATAGCGTTCAAAAAGCAATTCAAGTCATACTCAGAAGTCTCACACCTATTCCAGATCACTGAGGATGAGCAGATCTTAGAGATCGAGCAACAGTTGATGGAACATTCATGTGCTGAATCTCACAAGGAGTTCATGAAGAAAGGCAGAAATCCACTCTGGCTGAATGAAGAGTTTTTCATCAAACTCCCATTCAAAAAGAATGAAAACATCAATCCAACCAAGGCAAGCCACTCTGGCATGAATCCAGAGCACCTTCAACTTGCAAAGAAAGAGTGTGCTGAACTCATGGAATTTGGATTGATCGAGCCATCTGATTCTATATGGGCATGCATAGCTTTCTATGTCAACAAGAGAGCTGAGCAGACAAGAGGTAAACTCAGATTAGCCATAAACTACCAGCCACTCAACCATTTCCTCCAAGATGATAAATTCCCTATAACAAATAGGCTTACCCTATTTTCAGCCTTAACCAAAGCTAGATATTTTTCCAAGTTTGATATTAAATCTGGATTTTGGCTATTGGGGATACATCCTGAGGAAAGACCAAAAATAGGATTTTGCATTCCTGACCAACACTTCCAATGGAAAGTTATGCCATTTGGGCTGAAGCCTGCACCCTCTCTATTAAGAAAAGCCATGATCAAAATCTTTCAGCCTATCCTCCACACTTCACTAGTATACATTGACGATATCCTATTGTTCAGTGATACTCTGGAGGAACAGCTTGCCTTACTCCATCATTTCCATGATATAGTAAGAGCAAATGGAGCCATGCTCTCTCCAAAGAAAATGGTCCTTGTTAAAAAAGAGATTGATTTCTTAGGGATGCATTTTAGCAATGGAGCATACAGTCCAGGTCCGCACATATGTTAGGAATTGCTCAGATTTCTAACACCAACTTCACCACAAAGTAGCTTCAACAATTTTTAGGGATCATAAATTATGTTAGAGATTTTATTCCTTAAGTCTCTACATATATTTCTCCACTTACAAAGATGCTCAAAAAGAATGCCCAAGCATGGGTAAAGAGCAGGATGAAGCTGTCCAAAAAATAAAGCAGGTGTCCCAATAAGTGAAGACTCTACATATTCCTTCAGATGGAATGAAGATACTATAGACTGATGCTAGCAATGAATACTTGAGTGCAGTTCTTCTAGAGGAAAAAGATGGCCATAGAAAGATATGCGAATATGCTAGCGAAATATTCAAGGATGCAGAACAACACTATCATTCCACCTTCAAGGAGATTCTTGTTGTGAAGAATGGAATCAAGAAGTTCAACTTCTTCCTAATTCACACTAAATTCTTGATCGAGATGGATATGAAGGAATTTTCCAAGATGATCCAGTTAAACCCGAAGACACTTCCACACCCGCAAATTCTCAGATGGGCACAATGAGTCTCGCCCTAGAAATTCCAGGTGAAGCACCTGAAAGGGAAAGATAATTTCCTGGCAGACTTCCTATCCTGACAAGAGGAATTTGCAAAAAGGGTTTTACAAGAAAAACCCAAGAAGATGAAAGGACCAGCCGGCCAGATATTCATGATTACTGACCCACCAGGTTCCAGGTCATCGAGACTACCAAGCCATCCACCTGACTTGTTTAGACAATATGTAGACCCATTTGATCCATCCCTCCTGATCGAAATACGGACTTTCTATGAGCTACAAGTTTTCAGAAAGTACGGAGGATCCATCCTAAAGTCGTATGGAGTCAACCTGGAATACCCGTTCTGTCACGTGTTCATACCACTTGCTAATGATTTTCTACAGGAACTCTTACGGTTCTTCTGGTACTTATGTCACTTGTATTACATCCTAATGGAATTCAAATTCAACATATTCAGGGACTTTGAAAAGATCGAACCAGCTTTGAAAATATTTCTACAGTGATTCAGGCCGCGGAAGTATTGGATTCAATGTTTCAAGAATTCATATGAGTCAAAGATATTCATGCTGTGTCGACCAGTAAAGTTAATCGACGAGAAAGTCCATGCCAAGCCAGAACTCTCTTTCTGTTGGCGATTTCCAATATCTATTTTGTCCTTGGATGAAGAATACTATGAAGCACAAAGGTTTATCTTCCAGCAAAATAAGTGCATTCCAAAAGAGATTTGGCCGAAAGAATAGTCTCAATGGAACTGCACTAATAAAAATTCTCACTGGGAAGAAGTCCAAAAAGCAGCAAAAGAATATCAGGCACCCTATGAGATCACCAGAGCTGAAATCACACAAGCCATCACACAGATAAGGCTGAACATCCCATCCAATACTCCATCACAGAATTGTAAAAATATGGAGCAAGCCATGGCATAAACGTCAAGCAGAAAATTCTACTTTACGAGATCGTTAAAACGGAGCTTGCATGATACGAGCTTCTTCGACGACAAACATGGCTTCAGATGGAATCCAGGTAGAGAATGCTCAAACCCACCAGTGGCACCTTCGAATGTTGTCCCACCGGATAATGGATGATGATGTATGCAAGACGTGTGCAAGAATCTTGAAGCTCACCGCCTCAGATCACCCGTCGAAATTTACTACCCATATGAGGAAGAAAGCGGGCCCCACTTCACATGAAATCACATGGGCTTTCTTGTACATATTAGACTAGCTATTTTATTAGGCCATTTTTCTTATTAGGCGTCTATTTTTATTAGGCTTTGTATATGAGTTCACTTAGTTAAGCGTGCCAGATTTGTCTTTATCAGGCCATGTAGATAGGTGTGCCATTTTCGTTTTGTTAGATTGTCTAGAAAGGTATGCCAAGTCTATCTTTTATTGAGTTTTATCTTGTAGTCACCTAGACCCTATATAAAGGAGGCTAAGTTCTGCATTGTAAATCAAGTTTAGAAGAGTAGAGAGTTTAGAGTTAGGCAAAGTTTGAAAAGAGTCTATAAAAATTTCCTATGTTCAATAATATGAGTGTTTGCTAAATTCTCTCTCGTTCTTCCTTTCAAAAGGCATGGTATGGTTGATCCTTGAAGTATTATAAGGCCTCGATACTTCGGGTAAGCAAGCTTGTTCCAAGTACAATAGTTTTCTGAAGTTTATAAATAGCTAAATTTCTAAGTAGAGTAAAAGATTTCCCGAGTTCTGTAGCTTGGCAAACCGTCCGGGTGGATTTAGAAGCTAGCCCCTTTTTGTAGGGAAAATAGTTTATATCTATGATGAAATTTACTGTTCAACTGACTTGGCAAGCCGTCCTCCGGGATGTTGAAGCCGGTTTTTATGGCAAGTCGTCCTTCGGGATGTTGAAGCCCTGTCCCCCTTAGTAGGAAAACTATTGTTCCTGCAATCTCGCCGCCTTGCCCGCCGTTTCCTCTCCCTGTGCCCGACTTCTCCGTGTTAGAGCCCTCTCGTTACCCACAACTGGTATCAGAGCCATCCCAAAAAAGGAATTTCATAAGCAATATGAAGATGGGGATCCTTGTCTCCTACAAACCCCAAGATTGGCCAACTCTACCTACTCCTGCCAAAACACCACACAACCCTTAAATCTTCATAATGAGTCCATCCAGCTCTAGCCATACTCTATAATTCCCATCACAACAACCCTTTGAAAAAAATTGTGTAAGCCATGCACCAAAAATACCAAAGAAGAATGTTGTGTTGCCCATTGGAGAAAAGCCACCAACCAGTGATATTGAGGCTACCATCAACTGGAAATCACAAAATGCAATCTGCCAGAACAAGGTGTTGACCAACATCGGCACTTCCCTAAAAAATGTTGCTCACACACAGACCAAGATGATGAGCAAGGTGGAGAACATTGAGATGAAAGTGGAACAGACATCCAATCAACATGCCGGTCTTATCCGAGCCCTAGATTACGACTGCAGAATATGGAGTATGAGATCTGTCCACTAGGCACTTCATTTTTCCACTTCTTTTCACAACAGCAACAAGAAATGACTGACATCAAAGAGCAAATCAAACAACTGAGACATAGACCTTTTGAGCCACAAAGAACCCAAATCCACTCTCCAAAGTCCTTCTTTTTCCCTATGTCATCACAGACATACTCACCACCTAAATTGGCCTGTCCAGGTACTACCTCTCCTTTCATTCAACATGAACCCACATCCTATCCTCAAAAATCTAAAGAGGAAATTGAGTTTGACATTGCAAAATGGGTTTGGGAAAGGAAAGATTCCCTTGTAGCAGAAAAGCAGACCAAGAGAAGGAAAGAGATAGGAGAAAGTTCAAATGAGCTAGATCCAGAAAACTTGATGATCTCAGATCAAGTTGTTCCGGAACTCTATGGCTTAGACAAAAATGATAGAATAGGATCCAGTATTGAAGAGACAACAGATAGCGATCCTACTGAAGAAGCGGAGATTGAGTCAAGTGAGAATCTCTCACTAGACACCTCCGAGGAAGATAATCCACCGATATACATGCACTGACCAAGAGAACCAGAAGTTTCTGAAGTCGTTGATGATCAAGACGGGATGACAGATGACCCGATTCCGAAAAGAAGACCAGAAAATCAAACGCCAAAATTGGTTGGAACTGGATTCCTTACTTTCACTCTTGATGATGTCAAGGTTTCGAAATGGCCACAAAGGATCTAAGATTTCCTTACTTGGATGGTAATGAAATACTTGGTAGAACGGGAGAAATATCTAATCCTGTCAGAGTTCACATCAAGGTTCTCCGGCATCCTTAGAGATTGGTGGACTGCACTGGGATATATGACAAGAATACTTTCCTCACGTCCCAAGACTTTGCTTTCAACATCAGAATCCTGCATGAAGTCTTTTGTGTAGATATAGGCCAGAAGCAAGAAAAGCTACAAAGACAATTCTTCGAGATGAAATGCGTATCATTCGATAGAGATGTCATTGATATTCATTTCCATAAGATGGCAAAAATACACTTTGAACTTGGTGGAGACACTAGTTTGAAGCAAGCCTTCGTTTCATCCTTGCCAAAGGTGTTATCAAGACGAACCATGAAGATTATCAATTAAAAGTTCCAGTCAATCACAATTTCCCTAAGTTGGCTATATAAGGCAAGCAATTTTCATCTTGCTAGAAGATATTTGTACAAAGAGATCTGTTCTGAAGCAGATCATGCACAATAATCCAGCCCTTGATAAAGCTTGCAGTAGAACTGACCTAATCACGTAGTCCAGCTGCTCTTTCCATGATATAAGGCAAAGAAGATTCAAGAAATACAAGAAGTTCAAATGGCCTAAGCCTACAGGAGAAAGATCCAAATACACCAGGCGAACAAAATATTTCAGGAAAAAACGTCCAGGAAGGTTCCAGAAGAATGACAGATTTTTTATCTTCCACAAGACCGGACACTTTGCAAGGAACTTTCCTCAAGATAAAAGATCTATCCGGCTTCTTATGGAGATAGAAGAGTACGCTGATGTCAAGGACACCGATCTTGAAGCAGTCCTTTTAATAGAAGATGAGCCATCAGAGTACACTCTTTTCTCCATGGATGTATATGAAAAACATGGGCATGACCATTACCAGATTTCAAAGGCTGAGGAAGAAATCAACAACATTATCAATATTCCTCAAGTCTAGCTGAACGTTTATCTATCCAAATGGGATAAGCCAATTCAGGTCATTGCATTCATGGATACTGGTGCAACATCATCACTAATGAATCCAGCAGTCCTTCCTGATGATCAATAGTTTTCCTATTTCAGGAACTTCAACACTGTATCAAATGGAATCCTGACGACCACGGTCATCACAAAATACCCGATAACAATTGAGTTCTTCCCAGGACTAAAATTCAGAACGAAGTTGTTCGGGTCAGATGTCCTACGAAAGGATATCATTATTGGGTTTGATATCTTCAGACAACTCAAGGATCAACTCCACATTAGAGTCTATGGAATAACATTCAAAAAGCAATTCAAGACATAATAAGAAGTCTCATGCCTATTCTAGATCACTGAGGATGAGCAGATCAGAGAGATCGAGCAACAGTTGATGGAACATTCATGTGCTGAATCTCACAAGGAGTTCATGAAGAAATGCAGAAACCTACTCTGGCTGAATGAAGAGTTTTTCATCAAACTCCCATTCAAGAAGAATGAAAACATCAACCCAACCAAGACAAGAAACTCTGGCATGAATCCAGAGCACCTTCAGCTTGCAAAGAAAGAGTGTGCTGAACTCATGGAGTTTGGATTGATCGAGCCATCTAGCTCTCAATGGGCATGTGAAGCTTTCTATGTCAACAAGAGAGCTGAGCAGGCAAGAAGTAAACTCAGATTAGTCATAAACTACCAGCCACTCAACCATTTCCTACAAGATGATAAATTCCCTATACAAAATAGGCTTACCCTATTTTCACACTTAGCTAAAACTAGATAGTTTTCCAAGTTTGATCTTAAATCTAGATTTTGGCAATTGGGGATACATCCTGAGGAAAGACCAAAAATAGGATTTTGCATTCCTGACCAACACTTCCAATGGAAAGTTATGCCATTTGGGCTGAAGCCTGCACCCTCTCTATTAAGAAAAGCCATGATCAAAATCTTTCAGCCTATCCTCCACACTTCACTAGTATACATTGACGATATCCTATTGTTCAGTGATACTCTGGAGGAACAGCTTGCCTTACTCCATCATTTCCATGATATAGTAAGAGCAAATGGAGCCATGCTCTCTCCAAAGAAAATGGTCCTTGTTCAAAAAGAGATTGGTTTATTAGGGATGCATTTTAGCAATGGAGCATACAGTCCAGGTCCGCACATATGTCAGGAATTGCTCAGATTTCCAGACACCAACTTCACCAAAAAGAGGCTTCAACAATTTTTAGGGATCATACATTATGTTAGAGATTTTATCCCTGAAGTCACTATATATATTTCTCCACTTACAAAGATGCTCAAGAAAAATACTCAAGCATGGGGTAATGAGCAGGATGAAGTTGTCCAAAAAATAAAGCAGGTGTCCCAACAGGCAAAGACTCTCCATATTCCTTCAAATGGAAAGAAGACACTGAAGACTGATGCCAGCAATGAGCACTGGAGTGCAGTTCTTATAGAGGAGAAAGATGGCCATAGAAAGATATGCGGATATGCTAGCGGAAGATTCAAGGATTCAGAACAACACTATCATTCCACCTTCAAGGAGATTCTTGCTGTGAAAAATGGAATCAAGAAGTTCAAATTCTTCCTAGTTCACACTTAATTCCTGATCGAGATGGATATGAAGGCATTTCCAAAGATGATCCAGTTAAACCCGAAGATACTTCCACACCAACTAATTCTCAGATGGGCACAATGGTTCTCTCCCTACAAATTCCATGTGAAGCACCTGAAAGGGAAAGATAATTTCCTGGAAGACTTCCTATCCCGACTAGAGGAATTCGCAAAAAGGGTTTTTCCAGAAAAACCCAAGAAGATAAAAGGACCAGTCGGCCAGATATTCATGATTACAAACCCACCAGGTCCCAGGTCATCGAGACTACCAAGCCATCCACCGGACTTGTTCAGTCAATATGTAGACCCATTCGATCCATCCATCCTGATTGAAAGATGGACTTTCTATGAGCTAGAAGTTTTCAGAAAGTACGACGGGTCCTTTTATCTTCTTGGGTTTTTCTGGAAAAACCCTCTTTGCGAATTCCTCTGGTTGGGATAGGAAGTCCGCCTGGAAATTATCTTTCCCTTTCAGGCGCTTCACTTGGAATTTGTACGGCGAGAACCATTGTGCCCATCTGAGAATTTGCGGGTGTTGAAGTATCTTCGAGTTTAACTTGATCATCTTTGAAAATGTCTTCATATCCATCTCGATCAGGAATTCAGTGTGAATTAGGAAGAAGTTGAACTTCTTGATTCCATTCTTCACAAAAAGAATCTCCTTGAAGATGGAATGATAGTGTTGTTCTGAATCCTCGATTCTTCCACTAGCATATCTGCATGTCTTTCTGTGGCCATCTTTCTCCTAAAAAAGAATTGCACTCCAGTGTTCATTGCTGGCATCAATCTGGAGTATCTTCTTTCTATCTGAAGGAATATGGGGAGTCTTCACCTGTTGGGACAACTTCTTTATTATATGGATAGCTTCATCTTGCTCTTTACCAAATGCTTGAGAATTTTTCTTGAGCATCTTTGTAAGTGAAAAAATATATGTAGAGACTTCAGGAATAAAATCTCTAACATAAGTTATAATCCCTAAAAATTGTTGAAGCTGCTTTATGGTGAAGTTGGTGTCTGGAAATCTGAGCAATTCTTGACATATGTGCAGACCTGGTCTGTATGCTCCATTATTAAAATGCATCCCTAAGAAATCAATCTCTTTTTGAACAAGGACCATTTTCTTTGCAGAGAACATGACTCCATTTGCTCTTACTATATCGTGAAAATGACGGAGTAAGGCAAGGTGTTCCTCCAGAGTATCACTGAATAATAGGATATCGTCAATGTATACTAGTGAAGTGTGGAGGATAGGCTGAAAGATTTTGATCATGGCTTTTTTTAATAGAGAGGGTGCAGGTTTCAGCCCAATGGCATAACCTTCCATTGGAAGTGTTGGTTAGGAATGCAAAATCCTATTTTTGGTATATCCTCTAGATGTATCCCTAGTTTCCAAAATCCATATTTAAGATCAAACTTGGAAAAATATCTAGCTTTGGCTAAATGTGAAAATAGGGTAAGCCTATTTGGTATAGGGAATTTATAATATTGGAGGAAATAGTTGAGTGGCTGGTAGTTTATGACTAATCTGAGTTTACCACTTGTCTGCTCAGCTCTCTTATTGACATAGAAAGCTTCGCATGCCCATTGATAATCAGATGACTCGATCAGTCCAAATTCCATGAGTTAAACGCACTCCTTCTTTGTAAGCTGAAGGTGCTTTAGATTCATGCTAGAGTGGCTTGCCTTGGTTGGGTTGATGTTTTAATTCTTCTTAAATGGGAGTTTGATGAAAAACTCTTCATTCAACTAGAGTGGGTTTCTGTATTTCTTCATGAACTCCTTGTGAGATTCAACACATGAATGTTCCATCAACTGTTGCTCGATCTCTCTGATCTGCTCATCCTCAGTGATCTAGAATAGGCCTGAGACTTCTGAGTATGGCTTGAATTGCTTTTTCAATGCTATTCCATAGGCTCCAATGTGGAGTCGGTCCTTGAGTTTTCTGAAGATATCAAACCCAATTATTAGATCCTTTCCTGGGACATCTGATCTGAATAGCTTCATTATGAATTTTAGTCCTAGGAAGAACTCAATTGTTATCGGGTGTTTTGTGATGACCTTGGTCGTCAGTATTCCATTTGATGCAGTGTTGAAGTTCTTGAAATGAGAAATCCATTGATCATCAGGAAGGACTGCTGGATTCATTAGTGATGATGTTGCACCAGTATCCATGAATACAATGACTTGAATTGGCTTATCCCATTTGTATGGATAAATGTTTAGCTGGACTTGAGGAATATTGGTAATGTTGTTGATTTCTTCCTCAGCCTCTAAAATCTGGTAATGGTCATGCCCATGTTCTTCATATACGTCAATAGAGAAAAGAGTGTCCTATGATGGCTCATCTTTTGCTGAATGGACTGATTCAAGATCGTTGTCCTTGACGTCAGCGTACGCTTCTATCTCTGTAAGAAGCTAGATCTTTTAGCTTGAGGAAATTTCTTTGCAAAGTGACTAATCTTGTGGCAGATAAAGCATTTGTCATTCTTCTGGAACCTGCCTGGACATTTTCTCTTGAAATATTTTGTTCGCCTAGTGTATTTGGATCTTCCTCCAATAGGCTTTGGCCATTTGAACTTCTTGTATTTCTTGAAACTGCTTTGCCTTCGGTATGGCAACAACAATTGGACCCAGTGATTAGGTCAGTTCTACTGCAAGCTTTATCAAGGGCTGGATTGTTGTGCATGATCTGCTTCAGAACAGATCTCTTTGTACAAATATCTTCTAGCGCCACTAAAATTTCTTGCCTTATATAGCCAACTTAGGGAATTGTGATTGACTAGAACTTTTCCTCGATAATCACCATGGTTCGTCCTGCTAGCATCTTTGGCAAGGATGAAACGAAGGCTTGCTTCAAACTGGCATCTCCACTAAGTTCAAAGTATATTTTTCCATCTTCTGGAAATGAATAGAAATGACATCTCCGTCGAATGATACGCATTTCATCTCGAAAAATTGTCTACATAGCTTTTCTTGCCTCTGGCATATGTCTCCACAAAAGACTTCATGCAGGATTCTGATGTTGAAAGAAAAGTCTTGGGACGTGAGCAAAGTATTCTTGTCATATATCCCCAGTGCAGTACAACAATCTCTAAGGATGTCGGAGAACCTTGATGTGAACTCTAACAAGATAGATATTTCTCACATTCTACCAAGTGTTTCATTACCATCCAAGTAAGAAAATCTTGGATCTTTGTTTCCATTTCGAAACCTTGACATCATCTAGAGTGAAAGTATGGAATCCAGGTCCAACCAATTTTTGCATTGGTTGTTCTAGACTTCTTTTCGGAATTGGGTCATCTGTCATCCCATCATTATCAATGAAGTCACAAACTTCTGGTTCTCTTGGTCAGTTCATGTATATAGGTGGATTATATTCCTTGGAGGCGTTTAATGATAGATTCTCACTTGACTCAGTCTCCGCTTCTTCAATTTCATTAGTAGGATAACTATTTGTTGTCTCTTCAGTATTGGATCATGTGCTTTCATTTTCGTCTAAGCCATAGAGTTCCGGAACAACTTGATCTGAGATCATCAAGTTTTTTGGATCTGGCTCATTTGAACTTTCTCCAACCTCTTTCCTTCTCTTGGCCTGCTTTTCTGGTGAAACAACATCTTTCCTTTCCCAAACCCATTTTGCAATGTCAAACTCAGTTTCCTCTTTGGAATTTTGAGGATAGGATGTGGGTTCATATTGAATTAAAGGAGAGGTAGTACCTGTACAGGACAATTTAGGTGGTGAGTATGTCTGTGACGACATAGGGAAAAAGGACTTTGGAGAGTGGCTTTGGGTTCTTTGTGGCTCAAAAGTTCCATGTCTCAGTTGTTTGATTTGTTCTTTGATGTCATCGATCTCTTTTTGTTGTTGTGAAAAGAAGTGGAAAAGTGAAGTTCCTGATGGACAGATCTCATACTGCATATTCTGTAGTCGTAATTCCAGGGCTCGGATAAGACCAACATGTTGACTGGATGTCTGATTCCACTTTCTTCTCAATGTTCTCCATATTGTTCATCATCTTGGTCTGTGTGTGAGCAACATTTTTTAGGGAAGTGCTGATGTTGGTTAGCAACTTATTCTGGAAGATTGCATTTCTTGATTGCCAGTTGATGGTAGCCTCAATATCACTGGTTGGTGGCTTTTCTCTAGTGGGAAACACAACATTCTTCTTTGGTATTTTTGTTGCATGTCTTACACCATCTTTATCAGAGGGCTGTTGTGATGGGAATTCTGGAGTATGGCTAGAGTTGTATGGACTTATCATGAAGATTTGAGGGTTGTGTGGTTTTTTGACTGGTGTAGGTAGAGTTGGCCAATCTTAGGGTTTGTAGGAGACAAGGAATTCATATTTTCCTGGACGGCTAAGGGAATCGATAGATGGATCCCCATCTTCATATCACTTATGGAATTCCTTTTCTGAGCATCTCCCCTTCTTTTTTTGGATTTGGCTCTCTTCTCTACATATTCAACTTCATCCTCCAGACATTCTTAGTAGTCACATTCGATATCCCAAGGGTAGTGCCCGGTGAAGGGACATTTGAACCACCTTACGTCATGACCTTCATGATTGAACTATTTGATTCAATCATGTTCACTCGTGACAGCTGGAAGACTCCAATTGAAAAGATCCTCTTCTTCTTCAGGAAAAGGTTCGGATGTACGCTGGTACATCTGAAGAGAAAAGGTTGTGTTGTTTGGTTTTTTGAGATGAGAGTGGTCAAAGCTGATGGAGACATTTTTATCCTGTCTTTTTACAACGATTGGTTCTGTGGATCGAAGAGGTTCAACAGGAGGTTCTCTCATCCGTTCATAGTTGGTAACCCATGAGTCAGGAAGAATTTTGACAAGTTCTTCCTTTGGTATTTTCCTGGGTATTTGGGTGCATGTGGTATTTCCATTGGTGGCATCTATATGCAGCAGTAAAGCATCATCTCCATCCGAAAATGAAAGATCCATGGCATGGTTCTGAACTCGCCAAGCTATTTGGTAGTGAAGAGTTGCCTGGATAGCATCTCTAGCTTGTGGAGCTCCCTGTATTTGGACTTGGATCTTTAAGGCTTCTGTCAGATATTGGTCGTTTAGGGACATGTTGAAATTTGGATAGAAGGTGACAAAAACTATCCCAGCATTCAAGGTAACCTCAGTTCTACCCAAATTTGCATGTTGGTACTCTTGGTATCGAGTATTAAGGAGTGAAAGACGTGCAACAATAAGTTGGACCTTCCTTCCATGATATGAAAAGGTGATTCTGACAGCACCAAAATGAATATGGGTGAATCCGTGAGTTTTCCATTGCTTTGGAAAATCATCGGGAATCTACAGGGTGACAAACTATTCTTCTTGAGTAGCAAGAATAGGATGTTGATCGAGTTTCGAAGAAAAAATATATTTCTTTACTCCTTTTGGTTTATGTTGGACCAATGAACGAATTTGTAACCATGGATTGGTTGTCTTTTTGGCAAAGGCAGAATAAGGATTTAGGAGAGGTAAGTATGTACTGGACACTTTATTTTCATTTGGTAGTATATCTATTTCATAAAGATAGTCATATTTACAAGACAGAGTTTTACTAAGTGTAGGAGACATAGGTACTTTGGTGACAGATTTACAAAGACTCGACGAAGAAGAATATTTACAAGAACTAGACGTAGACTCACTCATAGCTATTCAAACTGCTCCTCCCTCCAAAAGGGCATGGGTTTGGCTCTGATACCAACCGTGGAGTAAGAACCTGGGATGGCTCTGATACCAACTGTGGGTAATGAGAGGGCTCTGATGCAGAGAAGTTAGGCACAGAGCGAGGAAACCGCGGGCAAGGAGGCGAGATTGCAGGAACAATAGTTTTCCTACAAAGGGGAACTAGGCTTAAACATCCCGAAGGACGGCTTGCCATGAAACCAGGCTTCAACATCCCGAAGGCCGACTTTCCAAGTCAGTCGAACAGTAAATTTCATCATAGACATAAAAGGTTTTCCCTACAAAAAGGGGATGGCTTCTACATCCACCCGGACGGTTTGCCAAGCTATACAACTCGGGAAATCTTTTACTCTACATATAAATTTAACTATTTATAAATTTTAGAAAACTATTGTACTTGGAACAAGCTTTCTTACCCGATGTGTCGAGGCCCTATACTACTTCAAGGATCATCCATACCATGCCTTTTGAAAGGAAGAACAAGAGAGAATTTAGCAAGCACTCATTTATTGAACATAAGAAATTTTTACAAACTCTTTTCAAACTTTGCCTAACTCTAAACTCTCCACTCTTCTAAACTTGATTTACAATGCAGATCTTAGCCTCCTTTATATAGGGGCTAGGTGACTACAAGATAAGACTCAATACAAGATAGACTTGGCACACCTTTCTAGACAGCATAACAAAATGAAACTAGCACACCTATTTACATGGCCTAATAAAGACAAATCCGACACGCTTAACTAAGTGAACTCATACACAAATCCTAATAACAACAGACGCCTAATAAAAAAATGGCCTAATAAAACAGCTAGTCTAATATGTACAAGAAAGCCCATGTGATATCATGTGAAGTGGGGCCCGCTTTCATCCTTATATGGGTAGTAAATTTCGGCGGGTGATCTGAGGCAGTGAGCTTCCATATTCTTGCATACGTCATCATCCATTATCCGATGGGACCGCACCGGGGATATATGACAAGAATACTTTCCTCACGTCCCAAGACTTTTCTTTCAACATCATAATCCTGCATGAAATCTTTTGTGGAGATACAGGCCAGAGGCAAGAAAAGCTACAAAGACAATTCTTCGAGATGAAATGTGTATCATTAGACATAGATGTCATTGATATTCATTTCTAGAAGATGGCAAAAATATACTTTGAACTTCGTGGAGACGCCAATTTGAAGAAGCCTTCATTTCATCCTTGCCAAAGATGTTAACAGGACGAACCATGATGATTATCAAGAAAAAAATTCCAGTCAATCACAATTCCCTAAGTTGGCTATATAAGCCAAGAAATTTTCATGGCGCTAGAAGATATTTGTACAAAGAGATTTGTTCTGAAGCAGATCATGCACAACAATGCAACCCTTGATAAAGCTTGTAGTAGAACTGACCTAATCACCGGGTCCAGTTGCACTTGCCATGCCAGAAGGCAAAGCAGATTCAAGAAATACAAGAAGTTCAAATGGCCAAAGCCTACAGGAGGAAGAAGCAAATACACCAGGCGAACAAAATACTTCAGAAGAAAGCATCCAGGCAGATTCCAGAAAATGACAGATGCTTTATCTGCCATAAGGTCGGACACTTTGCAAAGAACTGTCCTTAAGCTAAAAGATCTATCTAGCTTCTTATGGAGATAGAAGAGTACGCTGACATCAAGGACAACGATCTTGAATCAGTCCTTTCAGCAGAAGATAAGCCATCAAAGGACACTCTTTTCTCCATGGACGTATATGAAGAACATGGATATGACCATTACAAGATTTCAAAGGCAGAGAAAGAAATCAATAGCATTATAAATATTCCTCAAGTCCAGCTGACGTTTATCCATCTAAATGGGATAAGCCAATTCAGGTCATTGCATTCATGGATATTGGTGTAGCATCATCACTGATGAATCCAGCAGTCCTTCCTGATGATCAATGGATTTCCCATTTCAAGAACTTCAACACTGCATCAAATGGAATCTTGACGACCATGTTCATCACAAAACACCTGATAACAATTGATTTCTTCCCATGACTAAAATTCAGAACGAAGCTGTTCGGATCAGATGTCCGAGGAAAGGATCTCATAATTGGGTTTGATATCTTCAGACAACTCAAGGATTGACTCCACATTGGAGCCTATGGAATAGCATCAAAAAGAAATTCAAGCCATACTCAGAAATCTCATGCCTATTCCAGATCACTGAGGACGAGCAGATCAGAGAGATCGAGCAACAGTTGATGGAACATTCATGTGTTGAATCTCACAAGGAGTTCATGAAGAAATGCAGAAAACCATTCTGGCTGAATGAAGAGTTTTTCATCAAGCTACCATTCAAGAAGAATGAAAACATCAACCAAACCAAGGCAAGCCACTCTAGCATGAATCCAGAGCACCTTCAGCTTGCAAAGAAAGAGTGTGCTGAACTCATGGAATTTGTACTAATCGAGCCATCTGACTCTCAATGGGCATGCGAAGCTTTCTATGTCAACAAGAGAGCTGAGCAGACAAGAGGTAAACTCAGATTAGTCATAAACTACCAGTAACTCAACCATTTCCTCCAAGATGATAAATTCCATCTACCAAATAGGATTACCCTATTTTCACACTTAGCCAAAGCTAGATATTTTTCATAGTATGATCTTAAATCTGGATTTTGGAAATTACGCATACATCTAGAGGATAGACCCAAAATAGGATTTTGCATTCTTGACCAACACTTCCAGTGGAAGGTTATGCCATTTGTGATGAAACCTGCACCCTCTCAATTCCAAAAAGCCATGATCAAAATCTTTCAGCCTATCCTCCACACCTTACTAGTATACATTGACGATATCCTATTGTTCAGTGATACTCTGGAGGAATACCTTGCCTTACTCCATTATTTTCATGATATAGTAAGAGCAAATGGAGTCATGCTCTCTGCAAAGAAAATTGTCCTTGTTCAAAAAGAGATTGATTTCTTAGGGATGCATTTTAGCAATGGAGCATACAGTCCAGGTTCGCACATATGTCAAGAATTGCTCAGATTTCTAGACACCAACTTCACCATAAAGAGGCTTCAACAATTTTTAGGGATCATACATTATGTTAGAGATTTTACCCCTGAAGTCACTACATATATTTCTCCACTTACAAAGATGCTCAAGAAAAATGCTCAAGCATGAGGTAAAGAGCAGGATGAAGTTGTCCAAAAAATAAAGCAGGTGTCCCAACAGGCAAAGACTCTCCATATTCCTTCAAATGGAAAGAAGATACTGAAGACTGATGCTAGCAATGAACACTGGAGTGCTGTTCTTATAGAGGAGAAAGATGGCCATAGAAAGATATGCAGATATGCTAGCGGAAGATTCAAGGATTCAGAACAACACTATCATTCTACCTTCAAGGAGATTCTTGCTGTGAAGAATGGAATCAAGAAGTTCAAATTCTTCCTAGTTCACACTTAATTCCTGATCGAGATGGATATGAAGGCATTTCCAGAGATGATCCAGTTAAACTCGAAGATACTTCCACACCAACTAATTCTCAGATGGGCACAATGGTTCTCGCCCTAAAAATTCCAGGTGAAGCACCTGAAAGGGAAAGATAATTTCCTGGCAGACTTCCTATCCTGACTAGAGGAATTCGCAAAAAGGGTTTTTCCAGAAAAACCCAAGAATATGAAAGGACCAGTTGGCCAGATATTCATGATTACCATCCCACCAGGTCCTAGGTCATCGAGACTACCAAGCCATCCACCTGAACTTGTTCAGTCAATATGTAGACCCATTCAATCCATCCATCTTGATCGAAAGACGGACTTTCTATGAGCTACAAGTTTTCAGAAAGTATGGGGGATCCATCCTAAAGTTGTATGGAGTCAACCGGGAATACCTGTTTTATCACGTGTTCATACCACTTGCTAATGATTTTTCACAGGAACCCTTATGGTTCTTCTGCTACTTATGTCACCAGTATTACATCCTAATGGAATTCAAATGCAACGTATTCAGGGAATTTGAAAAGATCGAACCATCTTTGAAAATATTTCTACAATGGTTCAGGCTGTGAAAGTATTGGATTCAATGTTTCAAGAATTCATACGATGCAAAGATATTCATGTTGCGTCGACCAGTAAAGTTAATCGATGGGAAAGTCTATGCCGAGCTAGAACTCTCTTTCTGTTGGCAATTTCCAGTCTCTATTTTGTCCTTGGAAGAAGAATACTATGAAGCACAAAGGTTTATCTTCCAGCAAAATAAGTGAATTACAAAATAGATTTTTCCAAAAGAATGGGCGCCATGGAACCACACTGATAAAAATCCTCATTGGGAAGAAGTCCGAAAAGCAACAAAAGAATATCAGACACTCTACGAGATCACCAGAGATGAAATCACACGAGCCATCACATGAATAAGGATAAACGTCCCATCCAATACTCCATCATAGATCTGTAAAAATATGGAGCAAGCCATGGTAGAAACGTCAAGAAGAAAATGCTACTTTACGAGATCGTTAAAACGGAGCTTGCATGATACAAGCTTCTTCGACGGCAAACATGGCTTCCGATGGAATCCAGGTAGAGAATTATCAAACCCACCAGTGGCACCTCCGAACGTTGTCCCACCGGATAATGGATGATGGAGTATGCAAGATGTGTGCAAGAATCTGGAAGCTCACTGCCTCAGATCACCCGCTGAAATTTACTACCCATATGAGGATGAAAGTGGGCCCTACTTCACATGCCATCACATGGGCTTCCTTGTACATATTAGGCTAGTCATTTTATTAGGCCATTTGTTTTATTAGGTGTCTGTTGTTATTCAGCTTTGTAGATGAGTTTGCTTCGTTAAACAAGCTAGATTTTTCTTTATCAGGCCATGTAAATAGGTGTGCCGTTTTCATTTTGTTAGGTTGTCTAGAAAGGTGTGCCAAGTCTATCTTTTATTGAGTCTTATCTTATAGTCACCTAGCCCCTATATAAAGGAGACTAAGCTCTGCATTGTAAATCAAGTTTAGAAGAGTAGAGACTTTAGGGTTAGGCAAAGTTTGAAAAGAGTCTGTAAGAATTTCCTATGTTCAATAATATGAGTGTTTGCTAAATTCTCTCTTGTTCTTCCTTTCAAAAGGCATGGTATGGTTGATCCTTGAAGTAGTATAGGGCCTCGATACGTCGGGTAAGCAAGCTTGTTCCAAGTACAATAGTTTTCTGAAGTTTATAAATAGCTAAATTTCTAAGTAGAGTAAAAGATTTCCCGAGTTCTGTAGCTTGACAAACCGTCCGGGTGGATTTAGAAGATAGCCCCTTTTTGTAGGGAAAATATTTTATATCTATAATGAAATTTACTGTTCAACTGACTTGGCAAGCCATCCTCCGGGATGTTGAAGCCGGTCTTCATGGAAAGCCGTCCTTCGGGATGTTGAAGCCCTGTCCCCCTTTGTAGGAAAACTATTGTGCCTGCAATCTCCCCGCCTTGCCCGCCGTTTCCTCGCCCTGTGCTCGACTTCTTCGCGTTAGAGCCCTCTCATTACCCACATTTGGTATTAGAGCCAACCCAGGTTCTTACCCACACAATTGGTATCAGAGCCAGATCCATGCCCTTTTGGAGGGAAGAGTAGTTTGAATAGCTATGAGTGAGTCTACGTCCAGTCCTTGTAAATATTCTTCTTCGTCGAGTCTTTGTAAATCCTTCACCAAAGTACCTATGTCTACTACACTTAATAAAACTCTGTCTTGTAAATCTTACGTGGCTGGGAAAAAATAAAGGTCCCTTATTGGGTGGTTTGAGGTNCTATGTCTACTACACTTAATAAAACTCTGTCTTGTAAATATGACTATCTTTATGAAGTAGATATACTACCAGATGAAAATAAAGTGTCCAGTACATACTTACCTCTCCTAAATCCTTAGTATGCCTTTGCCAAAAAGACAACCAATCAATGGTTACAAATTCGTTCTTTGGTCCAACATAAACCAAAAGGAGTAAAGGAATATGTTGCTGCTTCGAAACTCGATCAGCCTCCTATTCTTGCTACTTAAGAAGAACAGTTTGTCACCCTGCAGATTCCCGATGATTTTCCAAGGCAATGGAAAAATAAAGGATTCACCCATATTCATTTTGGTGCTGTCAGAATCTCCTTGTCATATCATGGAAGGAAAGGCAAACCTGTTGTTGCACACCTTTCACTCCTTGATACTCGTTACCAAGAGTACCAACATGCAAATTTGGGTATAATCAAGGTAACCTTGAATGCTGGGACAGTTTTTGTCACCTTATATCCAAATTTCAACATGTCCCTAAGAGACCCATATCTGACAGAAGCCTTAATGATCCAAGTCCAAATATAGGGAGCTCCATAAGCTAGAGATGCTATCCAGACAACTCTTCACTACCAAATAGCTTGGCGAGTTCAGAACCATGCCATGGATCTTTTATTTCCGGGTGGAGAGGATGCTTTATTGCTGCATATAGATGCCACCAACAGAATTACCACATGCACCCAAATACCCAAAAAAATACCAAAGGAATTACTTGTCGAAATTCTTCCTGACTCATGGGTTACCAACTATGAGCGAATGAGAGAACCTCCTGTTTAATCTCTTGAATCCATAGAACCAATCTTTGTCAAAAAATAGGATAAAATTGTCGCCATCAGCTTTGACCACTCTCATCTCAAAAAAAAAAACAACACAACCTTTTCTCTTCAGATGTACCAGCCTACATTCGAACCTTTGCCTGAAGAAGAAGAACAAGATCTATTCGGTTGGAGTCTTCCAGCTGTCATGAGTGAACATGATTGGATCAAACAGTTCAATCATGAAGGTCATGACGTAAGGTGGTTCAAATGTCCCTTCACCGGGCACTACCCTTGGGATATCAAATGTGACTGCCAAGAATGTTTGGAGGATAAAGTTGAATATGTAGAAAAGAGAGCCAAATCCAAAAAGAAGAAGGGGAGATGCTCAGAAAAGGAATTTTGTAAGCGATATAAAGATGAGGATCCATATATCGGTTCCCTTAGCCGTCCAAGAAAAAATGAATTCCTTGTCTCCTACAAACCCCAAGATTGGCCAACTCTACCTACTCCAGCCAAAAAACCACACAACCCTCAAATCTTCAAGATAAGTCCATCCATCTCTATCCATACTCCAAAATTCCTATCACAACAACCCTTTGAAAAAGATGGATTAAGCCATGCACCAAAAATACCAAAGAAGAATTTTGTGTTGCCCATTGGAGAAAAGCCACCAACCAGTGATATTGAGGCTACCATCAACTAAGAACGGCCATGCACCACCACCCATAGAATTAAGAAAGAGCTCTTAGTCTGTCAATCCTTACCATGGGTCGTTGCATGTCGCATGTGAATTCTTTGTGAAAGTGATTTGTGAGTGAAAATGGGTATCTCTCTTGTTTTGAGGGACATGTTTTAAGAAAGATAGAATTCATATTGGACTTCTTGATTGATTAACTTGCATGAGTTTACTGAGGTTTTTGAGTTGATTCTTGAGGCTAGGAGGTCTTAATTTTGTTATACTTGGTTTTAATTGGGTTATATATAGCATGCTCTATTTAAACTTGTCGTCTGAATCAGTCATTGTAGCCTTAACTTGAGTAGTCTAGCTTCAATTAGCAATTTGTGAGTCTTCCTTGTGCATAAGATGTAAAGGACTTTTTTGAGGATGAATAAGACTTTAAATGTGGGGTAGTGATCTTGGGAATATTTACATGCTCAAGTGATATTTTATACCTAAGCTTTAGTCATGTTTTTACCTTATTTTAACTATAATCTCATGTAATCTTGATTATAAATGTATGCATGAGCTAACATATGTGATTAACCCATTTTGTAATTAAAATATGCTAATGATGGGGCTGAATATGATGATGCATGAGCAAGAACGAAGCTTGGAATGAATTTTGAGGAAGTTGCATGAAGATGGCAAGAGAAATGGGTTGCTGCACAAGGCAGCGTGGCACGCCGGCTGAGCAGTGCATTAGGCTCTGTGCCATGTTAGGCTTGTGCCATGTGCGAGGAAGTATCAGGCAGTGTTCCTACGCAATGCTTCATGCCATGCCAGGCCCTGTTGCGCGATGAAGGCGTGTCATGCCAGGAGAGAGGCGCACTAGGCGCCGTGGCACGCACCAGCCTTACAAATACCTTTCCTACTTCTTGACTTCCTGTGGTTGTACCCGTTGAGGCCATGCTGCGCGACCAGCAGCATGGCATGGAGGTGTTCTGACCACAGGAAAATGCAGCAACTATGAATTAAACACTTGGGTTATTTTATCATATATCACATAGTATTTTTGGAGAAACATAGAGAGTAGAAGGAGGAACATAACAGACTTTATCTTCAAGGGTTAATTTTCTTTTCTTCTTTTTTCATTCTTGTATTACATGAATTCAAACATAATGTTGGATTCTTGTACTAGCATGAGTGGCTAAAAACCTCATTCTAGGGTTGAGGCCACATGACATGAACGTATTTATTTAATTTATACTTGGT
>JACEIK010005525.1:0-17167 GCA_018107945.1 Datura stramonium | reverse complement strand
CACTGATGACACATAACATATATATATATATATATAAGTGGACTGTACTGATCGCTCAAAATGGTGTCCTAAGGCTAAGTCAGAACTAATTATTTGGAAGTGCCTTGAGAGCTTAAAGGACCCGATAACTGAGGGAACTTAACATACTGATAAGCTGATAATGTTACTATTATTGAGTATATTGAAAATGATAGAAACATTGTAAAGCAACATTTCACAATTTGATGAGAAATTAGGGCTAATTCAATATCATTTGAAACATACTATAGAACTGAAAATACTAACATGAATATATGATATTATTAAACATGAAATTCTAACATCATAAAGAAGTAGGAAATTTCGGCAATTAGAAGGAAAAACCCTATGTCATGGTTTATAACATTTCAAAGGATAGGGTTACTAAAATATTGGAACACAAGGATGAAAAGAAACCCTTGTTGAAAACCCACATACCTACAGAAGAAATCCCTAAAGAAGAAGCTCAAAATTCTGAGAAGAAGCAGAAGCCCTAGTGTAACACCTCATACTTTCATCTATGGTTGGGACCATAAGACGTGTGAATTAGACCTAAACAAGTGAAAAGGGTCGTACCTAGGTGTAAGGTAATTTATTAAGTGTGGAAAGTGTGTTGGATTTACATTAATACCTTAAGGAAACTCTAGAGAAAAGTTGGGTTGAAAACCCCTACCGATGAAGTTTTTCAAAAAATCTAGTGTAAGTTCTATCTTTATACAATCATATCTTACAATTTACAAAGTGTTTTTGGGTGTTATAACCATCAAATCAAAGTTATATAAATCTATTTTCCAATTCATCCAAGCATTAACAAATTGAAGTTCGAAGTAAAAAGTTATGGATATTTTACTGAAGCACTATCAGGCTATTACGAACCGCGAACCAAGACGCGACCGGTGCTTTTAAAGTGCGGCCCGTGGATGGAAAGTTCTGGCTGTAGATCAAAAAACAGTGACTGTTTATTAGAGGGTCCAAACATGGACCAAAACATGGCCTACGCTTTGGAAAGTGCGGCCTGCGGATTGGCCACGAAATGCACAGTTTTCCCGTAAAACATGATTTTAGCCCCTATTAAAAACATGATTCCGGATTCAATTCCTTATTTATTCATGTCAAATAGATCCCAACAGATCCAAAAGCTCTCCAAAACCCTTATACATGTGAAAAAATATCTCCCATGATCTTACAACATAAAACCACGAATCTCTCAAGGTTTTGACATCAAATAATCTTTCTCTCCTCTAGTAAGGTCAAGAACATCTTTTGAGTATCAGGGCTTAGAATCATGAGCACTTCTCCTTCCTTCAAGGTAATTAAATATCCTATAACTATACATGAGTATTGTTTTTTAATCCTTCGGGATGTTTTAAGGTCAGGACTCATGGGACGGTGCTAGGAAGCCATAAGTTCATTTGATGACCTAAGGTTGAGGTTATGGGATTGTTTGGAATTGAGGATGGAGGTGGTTTCTTGGCTGGACTTTTAATTGGTATTTATGATATTAAGGGGCTATAGAAAGAGGTGGGTTACACCCCACCCATATGAGGCTCAAATTTCCTATGTACTCCAGGTGTTCGATGAAATGCCTCTATAACTTGAATTTTGTCGTTAAGCTATTGATTGTAGTTCCTATCTATATAATTATTGTATATTGACATTATAAAAGTTGTTGCTTCGTGGTGATAGTTTCAAGACCAAGAAGAAGGTATGTCAGGCTAAGCCTTGTGTAGGAACACTTTGTTTCATTCCCTACACCATGTTTCATGCAACTTCCATATAAAATGCTTCTTGAATTGTTAAGGTTAAGTTCAAGAATGTTATGTACATAATATATGATTTTCAATATTCATTTAGTTCTTACATATGTATTATGATTATCCTTGACTTTCCATGAGTTATATGAATTCTTTTGTGGAAAGAGTGAAACTCTATGGTTTATGATTTTTCTCTTCCTAAAAAAGGAAAGTTTCTATGATCTTTGTAAAAAATGGCTATGGATTGATGACTTATTAATTTAAAGACCTTATGATGATAAAGAACTATGATTTATATATGATAATGACTGATGATGGCAAGCTCACAAAATGGCTATGTCTTGATGACTTATGAATTTAAAGGCCTTAGATGAACTATGATTTATATACGACAATGACTAATGATGACAAGCTTGATTTCTTAATGATGAATTGATAAAATCACATTATGTAATGAAAAGGAGTAATATTTAACCAATAAGGCTTCATGCCTAAAACTACATATGCCAATGTAGGATGATGGATCATTTCTATTGGTTCGAACAACTCCTATATGCCCCTGGTACGAGGTATTATGGATCCTTGCTAGCACTATGATATGTATGTCTCATACCTCGGCAAGGTATGGGATGACTTAACTAATCGGGTAGAGATTAGACTCTATGTTAACATAGTGGTTTATGTTGGTTAATAAAAAAACCTCCCATAACGAATTTAATGAATGACGATGAAAACATGAATTTTTAAAGGGGTCTATTTAATGATTTATTTTATATCCTTGATTCCCTTTATGTTATGGCTTTATATTTGTTTTCCTTTTATATAGTTCAGCTATGTTATGTTTCTTTCAGCTGCTTTACATACAGTATGATCCTATGTACTTACGTCCCTTTAGCCGAGGGTGCTGCATTATTTTATAATGCAGATTAGGTACTCACACCGATGATTGAGCTGCTCGCTAGGATTCCATTTCATTCAGCTGTTGGTGAACCCCACTTGTTATGGGCTTAGTTTTTTATCCATATTTATTAGATTTTGATTTAGATATATATTGGATGCCTTATCCAAGTAAAACAATTAATCCATTATGCTAGAGGCTTCATAGATTATTTCTCATGTTATGTAAACTTTGCAAGTCTTCTCTTTAATTAAGTATTTTGACATTTAAAGTTTAAGTTTAACTATTTTACACTTATGATTATATGCATACTCATGATGTACACTATGTATATGGTTCTCTCGAAAAAGTAATGGCTTTGAGTGCAGGTCATGCCTAGTCCTTGATTCGGGGCGTCACACATAGCTCTTGGCTTGAGATGTCTTTCTACAGGGTTTTATGAATTAAGGAGAGAATGAGGGAAGAGTGTCAACTAACCCCCTCTAAATTCCCTCATAGAATATCCTAAAATGATGTAATTTAGGAATTAAGATAATGAGAAGTTACGAAAATACCTGTGGAGAAATTTTTAAAAAAATTATCGTTAGGATCCAACAGGTCACACAATGAGTCATTGGTTGTGACCACGACTCGTTGGGAATAGTCCTTGGTCCTGGGACTGAAAACCCAGTTTTTGGAATTCGACCATTGGAGGGATAGGACGACCCGTTAGAGGACATGATGGGTCATCAAATCCAGTCGTGGTTACTGGAAAATTTTTGAACAATTCTGAACCACTCCCAACAAATAGATAGAATGACCCATTAGATTAAACAACATGTCATTGTTTCCACCATTGATCACTGGAGGGATTCTAAACACTTTCTGAATTCTATCTAACGGCTTAATAGGACAAGTCATTACATGCCCCAATGACTCATCATCTGGTTCGTTGGTTTAGGGAAATATTCTAACAGCTTTTTGATCCTCAACCAATGACTATGTATGATGACTCATTACAAGGATTAACGAGTCGTTCATCACCTATTAGTTTTGGAAGAAAAAAATTGCAGAAGATAACGACTCTTCAAACGGGTCATTGGTTCTGACAACGACTCATTTGACGAGTCGTTCTGAGGCAAATTTTCTGGTTCCCTACTCATTTTCATTCTAAGTCTGCAGTTTGATCTTGAAAACGTTTGGGATGTTACAGTTCGTGTTAAGAAAAGGACTAGAATTGTTTGGGATATCGTACATTTTGCCAAATTGCAGATTCTCAACTGAATGATGTTCAAATACCTGACAACCATTAATTTAAATAAATGAAAAAACTAGTTAGCATATAAAATATAAAAAAAATATAATATTAAAATAATGAGCTTATTAAGGAGTTTTAAGCCGGATAAGAAAATTCAAATTTTGACATAATGCAAAATTTGAGGCACGACGCAGATGAAAGTGAAAAAACTTGTGATTTCAAATGAGTGATGTGAAACTTGACAATGATTAAGAGCTATGATTTGAACGAGTGGGTGGTGATAGTGCTAAAGAATTTAGCAAAACAATAGAATGAGTAAGCTCAACTTATGTTGAATATCAGAATTTTGCTACGAAGAGGAGATATATACTACTAAGTAACGCATAAAAAATAATGAGTTATACTCATTCATAATGAGTTGAAGTTATGAGAGTCTTATGTTGTAACACCTTGGACCTTGAAATAGCTTGATGAAGGAAAATAACTGAAATTGTTTGCTGCAGGGAGTGATGGCGTTACTGACGGACTGTCATGCCACTCACGACACAAGTGATGGTCGTCAGGAAGGCGATGGACTATCGCTGATGATGTTCAGGTTTGAAGGCATGGATGACGACCCGTCACGAACCTAACAATGATAGTGACGACCATCAAACCAGCAAAGGACTATCGATTGAGCAGTCAAAGGATATTTTTCTAAACTCGGGGTTATGACACACTTGAAAATTGTCGAAGTAGTGACGGCTTGTCACTTATACCGTCAGAAGGAGATTATGGCCAACCTCACTGGTTTAGGGAGACAAAACAAATGATGAACTGTCGGGAGTGTGATGGCCTGTCACGAGTACCGTCGGGGTGCCAGTTGTGTAAATTCTATCCGATTATCAGGGGCAATTTTGTACTCTCCCATGATTTTAACTCCTATACTACGTCATTTTAAGCCTTAAAAGAAGTGTATCAAGGGAGTTTAACCTATTCTAATTCATTCAACTCCCATGCATGCAGGTTTAGAGGTTTTCCATTAACGATCAAGCTTGAACTTCCCCAAGTCCTCTCCAAATCTTTTGGGCATTCAAAGACAAGTTGAGAATCAGTTTACCCAGGAATGTAGGGCTATGAATGAGAGTTTTCTTTCACTCTCATACCCATATTTCTCCTCAAGTTCATGAATACAAGTCTTAAATTAAGTTTATGATCCTATGGGGTTTTATCATAATTTTATGAAATTATCTATGAATTATTTATGGGTCAATTCCCTTCATGTTTCAAAGTATGTTTTAAGATTCATGGGTAGATTATATCTATTTTGATTATAAATTCATGAGTTCAAGTTTTAGAAGATTTTGCCCAATTATGCAAGTTCATGAAAAAGTCTAGTTTATGATTAATGATTTCAAGTATGAAGAGATATCTAGTATGATTGAATGTTTGCAAATGACCCATGTATTGTTACACCCCATAAATTCTCGTCATGTAGATGGCCTATTCGCATGTTGGTTAAGTGTTTTAGAATGCCATACAAGCTAGGAAAATGCCCGGGGGAAGACCGGATGAACATTGCATCGAACCACCGCAGGAGAAGCCGGGGCAGAACCCCTCCGCGATGACAGTGTGCCACGGAGGGAGGGCCTCCGCGATGGCGGCGTTCCACGGAGGCCCTGTCCAGACCCAAGTATATAAACCCCTCACTTCGGTTTTTATCTCATTTCCCCACTTTTAATTTCCAGAAACCGACCTGAGACAGAGAGGAATGAAGATTTATGATAAATATTCATCCGATTACGCCGTCAAACGCGGTACAAACTCAAATTAATCCTAGATACCGAAGTATAAAGCTGCAGATTAGTTTTGTGAAATTTGGCCGGCGAATCGTCGTCCTACCGAGCTAAGGTAAGTGGAATTGCTCCAAATTAGTGTCAATATACTCCTAGCCCTAAAGTGANTCCAAATTAGTGTCAATATACTCCTAGCCCTAAAGTGAGTATTTCTCCCTTCTGGACTTTCGAGAAATAGCGAGTTTCCGGCTGTTTTTCGATAAGTCAAGTTTTGGCTATATATATATATATTAAAAGTGATGTTTTCTTCCAGGATATTGTTGAATTTGGTTCTAATTGCTATGAATGTGTATACAGTTTGAAGAAATAGCTGAATATTGGTCGAGTTACGCCAGTTAGCGGAAAGCCGACAACTGAGGTATGTAAAGCCAGTTTTTTCGGCAAGATAGTAGTTCCGGTATAGTAAAATAGTTCAAGTGCCAGTAGAATATTTCAGAAGTCGCATATTATGTTTAGTATGAATTTTAGTAGGATATTAGAAACATCATGTCATGTGTAGCGCGAAATTTACTAGCACGATGTACATTCTAGTAGAATGTTTCAGAAACAGTATAGCATGCCAGTATGTAATAGTAAAGTATGTTAGGATATTATCGTGTTTAGTTGAAACTTAGTAAAGCAATATAAGTTCCCATAAAGTATTTCAGAAATGGAATAGTAGCCTAAATGAAGTTTAGAAAGATGTTAGAAGTAGTAAATCATGTTTACTATGAAACTCAGATATACAACACGATTCTCAGCAGAACAATTATATCTTGTTCAGTATTAGACTCAGCGCAGTATGACAGAAGGTTATATATATGCAAATATCAGTCTTAGCTTGTATCAAATACATACATAACACTGTCATTAGTTTCAGCATNTTTTACCCCGTAGTCCAGTCCTTTTGGGTTCGACATTCCGGTTCTTAAAAAGAGCCACTATATTACTTGTACAACCCGTACACTTGCGGGCTCATCAAGAACTATGTGCCAATGTAGGTACATGTTACTTGTTTGGGACATCTTAAGAGAGCTTTCCCCCACCCCCAAGGGGCCTCAGCTTGATATCGATATCATGGTATCTTCCTTAGCCCTGACAAGGTTTTGGACGGCTCTGCCCACTTGAATGTGATAGTTGGGGAATTACGTAAGCTCTATCGTGATGGTGTCGGTTATGATGAGTCTCCCATTGTTCCTCATGATTTCAGTTATTCATGTTCATGACTTATGATATTATATTTTACAGAAGATTTTACCCAATGATCAATTTATGAGATTTTACTTACGAATTCAGTTGTGAAAAGTCATATGATTTCTATTTCTAAATCTTGGGTCACTATGTTCAATTATGATAATCAGCTTATGACTATTATGTCTCAGATTCAGTTTTCAGCATGCAGTCCTTACTCTCATGATCTAATGATTTATATTTATATGCATGATTTTAGTTAACATTTACTCAGCATGATTTACTTACCTTACATACTCAGTATATTCAAAGTACTAACCGCATACTATATGCTATATCATTTCATATATAGTCCTAGGTGATCCTTTTCAGTTTCGCCAATAGCTCGCTTCCCCTATCAGCTCAATCCATCCCTATCTTGGGTGAGTCCTCATTGTCCAAGGGCATCTATCGTTTCAGTTTGATGTTTTCATTTAGTTTCAGACTTGGAGATATCTGGGGCTTATCCTAACATCTCATCAGTTAGTAGAGGCTTATCAGACATAGACTAGTATGTTCACATTTGATATACATTATGTTATTTAGATTTTCGCTTATTCATTTTTAAGTTATCAGTTCCCTCTTAATATATGCTCTTTAGTTGCCATGTTTATGCCATGGGCCGACTTGGAGCCATTCGTGATTTTAGGTCCTATGTCTTGATCCGGGGTCCCTACTTGGCTTGTGACAGAAATGCATGTGTTAATCTTAGGCAAACTTGAAAGAATAAACCCTACGATAAAAATAGGAATGCAAGAAGTGAGTTCAAGTCTTTAAGACTTGATTCGCGGTTAAGATAAAAATATACCTAGTTCGTGTCGCTTGGTTATTAAATTGTAAGATAGCTAGACACTTAGGATTAAATTTTCACATCACCACTCATGAACGTATTTGTAAAGTTAATTCTAGGTTAAATGGTTAAAGGTTCAAAAGTCCATAGCCAATGGCATTAACCCCATAAATCACTCCACTAGATAATTGCATATGAATTAGGTTGTCACAGACCCACTCAACGATATAGTCCTGAGGCTAATTTGAATATATATTTATAGGCTCGAAATACCATGAAAATGGCATTTATCTGGTGAGACAACAAATGAAGACAAATACTTGAACCAATATGAATGTTAGCTATACGTGATTGTCTGGCCTTAACTCTTGGTTTTTCTTATTATTGTTTTTCAACTTAATTTGTGATCACCCTTAGATTTAGTAACAAACAAACTAAATATCTTGGTTAGTACAAAACTTGTGAAATATTAATTAATACTTGAACTTGATAATTCACTTATAGTCTAGTCCCTTTGGGTTCGACATCCGGCTCGCAAAGAGTCACTGTATTATTTGTACGACCGCATGCAGTGGGGTGCGACTAAGTTTTTGGCACCGTTGTCGGGGACTGACAACAATTGGTGAATTTCTTATTTTTGTGTTATTTTTGTATTTTCCTAAGGGGGCACACTGAACTGAGAAATAAATTTCTGAGTTGTTTGTGCATAGCGGTTTTCCGTCACAGTTAAGGACTTTCTATGTTGATGAATGGATGACGACTGTCTTGAGGAAAAATTAGTTGGTAGGATTATCTTTTTGAATCCTTAACTAATTGATTGCTTCAAGCCCTTTTTGAGTGTTATACATGATTGAAAGAGGCAAGTGAACTCTAAGTCAGAAGCATGTTATGTGAATGTATGACTTTGTTTGAGACACCTAGGCTCATGGACATGACTCTGTAAGTTGTATGCTTAATTTTGAATTCATGAGGTTAGAGGAATTAAGAGTCTAGATAGGTCTATCTTGAGTTGAACATGTTCAATGAGTGTAAGGTTCTTGTGTATTCCATGCTATCATGCAATGTCTAAAACTTGTCTGGTGTGTTTTCAAAGTGAAATGAGGAATGTTAATTATAAGAGATGATTTGGTCAATTCTTGGAATACTTACTTTCATTCCTTACTTTACCTACTATTAATGCATAAACCTATTCGTCCCCTTTGAGCCTTTAGCATATTCTTTGCTAGCCACCGTAATAGCTTAATCCTGTTCTTTCTATCGACCTAAATTTGATCCAGAACTCTGAAGTGCTTAAGTGAAAATGCATAAGAGTAAAAGGAGTAGAATATTGAAAAGAGGGAGTTGTTTGATGGTGAATTGAAGAAGAAACTAAGGGTGCAGTATGCAAAATGCAGAAGTGTGGTAGGGAGTAGAAAAGAACAAAGGAATGAAAAAGTGATTAAGGCATGAGTAATCCTTACCAATGAGTAAAGATGTGCTTAAAGAAATGGGAAACAAAAGGGAAAGTGAAAGATAAAAAGAACAAGAAACGAAGAAAAAGAAAAAGAGTGTGTTTAATGAGAAAAGGTAATGTATTAAAAACGCTTAGGGAAGATAGTCACTATTACTGGCTAGAATAGTACCTACCTTTCAAGCCTACATTACAACCCGTAAAATCCTACTTGATATTACTTTTAGATGTTCTTGTATTAGTGAAGTAATACACTAAGGACAAGCATATGAGTCGTTGCATGTTGCATGTGAATTCTTTGTGAGAGTAAGCGTAATTGTTATTCATATACTCATACGTGTTATAACTTGTAAATTTGTGAGTGACAATGGGTATCTCTCTTATTGTGAGGGCACATGTTTGAGGAAAGATAAAATTTATATTGGACTTCTTGATTGGTTAACTTAAATGAATTTGCTGAGATTTTAGAGTCGATTCTTGAGACTAGGAGTTCTTAACTTTGTTATACTTGGTTTTAATTGGGTTATATATAGCATTCTCTATTTGAACTTTCCATCTAAATCAGTCATTGTAGTCTTAAATTGAGTAGTCTAGCTTCAATTAGCAATGTGTGAGTCTTCCTTGTGCATGATATGTAAAGGATTTTTTCGAGGACGAACAAGGCTTTAAGTGTGAGGTAGTGATCTGAGACATATTTACATAACCAAGTGATATTTTATACCTAAGCTTTAGTCATATTTAAACCTTATTTTAAGTATAATTTCATGTAATCTTTATTATAAACGCATGCATGAACTAACATATGTGATTAGCCCATTTTTGTAGGTAAAATGTGCTAATGACGGGGCTGAATAAGATGATGCATGAGCAAGAAGGAAGCTTGGAATGAATTTTTAGAAAGATACATGAAGTTGGAAAGAGAAACGGGTTACCGCACAAGGAAGCGTGGCACACCGGCTAGGCACCGTGCCCCACTAGGCTGGTACCATGCGCGAGGAGGTGCTAGGCCGTGTGCCTGAATGCTGGCTCTATGCCACACCAGACCCTGCTGCACAATGAATGCGTGTCATGCCAGGCAAGAGGCGCGCTAGGCGTCGTGCCACGCCCGACTAGCCTTGCCAATGCCTTGCCTAGCACCCCACTTCCAGTGGCTATCCGCGTTGAAGCTGTGCCATGGAGGCCATGCTGCATACCAGCAGTGCGGCACGGAGGTGGTCTGACCATGGGCAAAATGCAACAACTATAAATTAAACACTTGGGTTATTTTATCATATATCACATAGTATTTTTGGAGAAACGTAGAGAGTAGAAGGAGGAACATAACAGACTTTATCTTCAAGGGTTATTTTTCTTTTCTTCTTTTTCCATTCTTGTATTACATGAATTCGAACATAATGTTGGATTCTTGTACTAGCATGAGTGGCTAAAAACCTCATTCTAGGGTTGAGGCCACATGACATGAACGTATTTATTTAATTTATACTTGGTTCAAATTCTTCATTGTTGTTAGTTCTTGTATTCTTGTTTTTAATCATTTTAATGCTTGATTACCTTTTAAATGCATGCGTTAATCTTAGGCAAACTTGAAAGAGCAAATCCTAGGATAGAACTAGGAATGCAAGAAGTGAGTTCAAGTCTTCAAGTCTTGATTCGCGGTTAGGATAGAAATATACCTAATTCACCTCTCTTGGTTATTAAATGGGAAGATAGCTAGATACTTATGATGAAATTGTCACATCACCACTCACGGACGTAGTTGTGAAGTTAATTATAGGTTAAAAGATTAGAGGTTTGAAATTCCATAACCAAGGGCATTAACCCCGTAAACCACTCCACTTGATAATTGCATATGAATTAGGTTGTCACATCCCCACTCAATAATGTAGTTGTGAGGCTAATTTGAATATATGTTTAGAGGCTCAAAAGACCATGAACATGAAATTTATTTGGTGAGACAACAAATAAAGACAAAACATGAACCAATATGAATGTTAGTTATACGTGATTGTCTGGCCTTCACTCTGGATTTTTCTCATTATTGTTTTTCAGTTTAATTTGTGATCACCCTTAGATTTAGTAACAAAAAAACTAAATATCTTGGTTACTACAACACTTGTGAAATATTAATTAATACTTGAACTCGATAATTCACTGTTCTAGTCCCTTTGGGTTCGACATCCGGCTCGCAAAGAGTCACTGTATTATTTGTACGACCGCATGCGGTGGGGCGCGACCACTACACATAGGCTTTCCCTTAGTGTAAATACTCCACTAATATAGAACATCAAATCTAAGATCAATTAGGACTTATATCGGTTGTAATGTAGGCTAATGGATGGGTAGGAACTATTTGGCCAAGAGAGTAACTAATCTCCCTAGCACTTTAATACTTCACAATTTTTTCACTTTTTTAGCATATTATACAATTTCCTATTTTTCTTTGTATACCTCCTTTTATTTTTTTATTTTTTCATTTTTTCAACTTGCACTTAGGTGACTAGTAGGGAATTTTTTTGTATTACTCTTATGCAAAATTTTTTCTTTTCAAAGCTTGATTCATTCATTCATTTTTCAAACATTTTCTCTTTTTCTTTCCCCACTAATATCACTCTCCTTGTTTTGCAATTTTTCACCTTTTTCTTTTTTTCTAATTTTCACACTTTAGCTTTTCCCTCTTTTCTCCACTTGTTCTCCTTTTATTCAAAATTTTTATTTAAAGTACTCTAGGAGTCTTTTGGATCAAATAAAAGTTAATAAAACAAAAGAAATTAAGCTTGTAATATGGCTATAAAAAAATAGGCTAAGGCTCAAAATGGCTAACTAGGATAATCACATTAAGTTAGGCAAAATAGGATACAAATGGGCTACCAAAGAAATGCCTATATCACTTCTTAAATTCAACATTATCATTTCACTTTGCAGAAACATTGGGCAAGTTCTAGATATCAAATTGCAAGCATGAAGTAGACAAAAAAAATGTCACTCACAATATGGAACAAATGGTTCAACAATGGAAATAAAGATTACATAAACACATATATCAATATTGAATGTTTCACATTATTAATACTAATTTTTCAATCTTAGGAGTTAAGTTCAAAAAGTCTAAGTGTATCTACCTTTTCATACATTTTTGAGTGAATTTCTTAAAATCTAAATGATACTCTAAGTGAAGCACCTAACATTCGTAAGGTCTCAAGTTCTTATTCTCCTAATGAATAATTTTCCCTTAAGACGGTCGTCATATATTCATCATCGAGAGCAATCATGACTATGACTCAAAAAGCCTCTAATCAGTTCTAAGGGACTATCCACCAGAAAAGTACTGAAAATAAAAATCGGGGAACCCAAATAAAAAAAAACCAAAAATACTAAAAAGAAATATTACAGGCTAGTAGGATAAGTCATGAATCAAAAATAAAATCTAGGCCCATCATGAACAAATTTATCAATGAAAGCATATATGATTTAATGAAGTTTACTTCTCCCACCCCACACTTAATCAGTAGCACTGTCCTTAGTGTTAAAAGAGTGAAAGACAAACTCTCTAGGACTCTAATCCTCATCGTTTGTGGGGACAATATTGGTGCTCCGTGTTCCAATATTACTGCACGTCGTGCCACCGCCTTCATAGGTTGGCCTGTGCGTTGTGCTAGTCCATGCACTGGCAGTGTTGCGCGTCGCGCCATCCTATGCACGCACTATGCACTACGTGATTTTTTTTTGCTTCCCCTTTTTCAAAAATTAGGCTCAAAATTCTTTTGCGGTTTATGAATCAATTCCTGCATACTTAAACAAACACATCAATCTAAAAATCAAAAGTTGAATTACCTTGGGTTGCCTCCCAAGTCGCACTTGATTTAACGTCGCGGTATGACACCGATGTCTTGATTATTCAGACTTCATTAAGATACCTGTTGGGATCATGGTCACATACAATGAACCTCATTTTGAGGGTTGGAAATGGTATCACTAGGCAAAGTTCCCTTTTGCCTCTGATTTAGCGCTGTTGAGATTTGCTCCACCTGCTACTCTAATTGTTTGATGGAGGTAGAGTTTGAGTCTACCGGCTAATTCAAGCTTTAAAGATCACCCCTCATCTCTTTAAATCCTATCTCAATGGAATCAACCTTTTTCATCATACGACTCATCATGTCCTCTAACCTTGCGGTTCCAAAGTCACTTGCGACAGGCTCTCTTGCTCTTGGAGGAACATACACTTCATTTCTATCATTCTCAGGGGCATCTCTATTACTCTATTGACCTTGGTCCCTATCTTTATCCCCAGACCTATCGTAGTTATTGTCCCTATAAATATTTCTGACCTTGATTTCCTTGGCCTTGACACTAAGAGTCTTGGTTAGACCCTTGGATGTTGGCCCAAAAATCCCCTTGATTGTTCACAAAGTTTGCTTCCTCTTCCGTATCATGGTAAGGATCCTCGTACATGGGTCCTTTATCTTGAGCACTCACCGCATGCACCCTCTATGTAATCAGTATAGTTAGCTACTTGGTGATCAATTCCAACTAGGTCTTGAGATGGGCCATGTCTTGTTCTTGTTCTTGTTTCGTTTTTTGCTGCTCTATTGTTATCCCTCAAGAATAGCTTATTGCGGAGGCTTGAAATTCTCTGGTGTGCCATGCCCTGTTGATCTTCATTATCTTATCCAATATTCACTGGCTTCTGAAAAAGTGTGGGCCATCATGGACCCCTCAGCTATCCCATCTGGTACAACTTTATTTGAGGCGCTTAGTGACCGATTGAATACTTCCAAAAGGACCTCCTCAGGAAGCTTTTGATTAGGATATTGCTTCAATTTCTTCTTGAATCTTAACCATGCCTATATAGATCTTCCCCAGGTAATTTTATAAAATTATTAATTTCATCCCTCAACTGAATCATCCATGAGGGTGGGAAGAACCTCTCCAAGAAAGCTGCAGTCGGCTTTGCCCAGGTAGTAATAGACTCGTCTGGAAGCTCATTCATCCATAGAGTATCTTTCCCTACTAGTGAGAATGAAAATAATTGGAGTCTAATCAAATGCTGGTTTGGATCTTTGCTAGATAAACCATTGAACAAACCTTTCATGCTCAACAACTACATCAATGTAATAGTCACATAGAACTTAGCATTAGCTGGCAGTGAGGGTGGAACAATGGCTCCCATACAACCAACTTTCTATTACTTAAATTCCCCCTCAAAGAGAACATTCCGTACAACATTACATCCATGATGAAGAGGGGGTTTTGTCAGTTCCTTTCTGCCAAAGCGGTAGCAAATTTGTAGCCTCAACTCTCCTAGATGCTTCAGCTAGTTGGGCTTCTTTTTTCCAGGTGCACAACTTCGGTTCTTTGCGCCTTAGTCATCTCCTCATGTGGGAAATTAATCTATGCCACAGGGTTCGCCATGCTAACCTACGACAAAACAAAAAGAAAATAAAAACGTAAATCACGAAATAAGGAATACAAGCCAAATTTAAATACCAATTAACTATTTAAACACCGTATTTCCCGACAACGGCGCCAAAATTTGATCATGCCCAAATTACACCTCATAATGAAGTATAAAGCGGTCGCTGTCAAATATAGTAACTTAACTTAGATTGGGGTCCATTCCACAGGGGATTGGGAAGAAAGTATATGTTAACAATGATTATATTAACCTGTAGTCTATATCTAGGATGGGGGCTTGGAATAAAAAAGAAAAAAGTAATTCTAACAATGATTGAGTTGTTATCAAAGGCGAAGCATCGATCCAACTACATACCAATGGAAATTACGGGTGGTCGTATCCCATCGTATTCACGTATCAATGCGTAAGTGGTCATATAATAGTTGCACCTAAAGTCTTATGGCCGAAGGTCTCCGGTGCGTCGTAATAGCATAGGGAATCTATACTCGAGCGTTCCACTGGGCCCCTGACAGGATAGGTGAGGAATCACTCTGGATCTTCTTTTTTTGGGCTACAACTTCGCTGAGCCTCGAAATTCACTCCTGAAGTCACGTCTTTCAGTACTGGGACTGAATCAAAAATATGGCTTTTGACTTGAAAACTAGGATTGTGTTCCCCATGATTTCATAACATAATAAGCTATATTATTAGTGATATATGTTGGTGAATTTTGTGTAAGACTGACAATTAAGTTCACCTAACATCTCATGACCTACATAGATAAATTTTACCTTAATCCTCTCAGACTTTAGGTGTGTATATTTTGCCCTTGCCATAATTCTTGAATTAACTATCATTGGTTAGAGCTCAAGTTAATTAGATGAGGATTGGTAGCTTCAAATTGCCACTATTATTCTCTTTTCCTAACTTCAATCTCTTTGGTCGATCAAGTTGAAGATATAAGCACGTTTCGACGTTTGCAACTACTAAAACTCATTAAAACAAAGAGAATAATAATCCACTCAATTCTCCATTCAAGAATCACTATTTTATTTTGCCTACTTTCGTTAATCCATCATGGTTCCCACAACCCTAGCTTAAGAGATTTAGCCGCTCATGTTTAAGAAAACAATAACATAAGATGTAGAAGAAATAATAATGAAATACTTACAATAGTATGAAATTGTTTAACAAATCTCCAAAGCTATATTGTATCACAAGAACTTGATGAATTCTCCAACACATATTCAACTAAGTAATTACACAAATTCGTAAGTTACGAATTGTGCAATACTAAATTCCATAATGTTCCATAATATTTTTAATCGATGTGCACACCTAAGACATACTAAGAAAGGGTATATACAGTAGTAAATTAAGCCTTCATTGTTCCTGCTTGGATTGAGATTGGGTTTTGCAACTTTTGTTTCTAGTTGAACTGGGATTAGATTGTTGGGCCATCTGGACACTACATGCAAGCTTCACAGGCCAAGGTGCCAATATGCAAGGCGTGTCTCGCCTCTTTGTACACCATCCTCGACCGTGCGTCGCGCTGGCCATAACATTGTTATGCATGTGTGAACCATCTTCTATTATACTTATTTCCTTGACCCGTTTTGCCATACTTACTCTTTTTAATCATAACTAAGCCCAAATTTGTCACTTTCATACCTAAAAACATCTAATCATGTGTGTTAGCTCTTTTTCACAGATATCATAAAAAATCAAAGAAAACACACATAATTTATTCTCAAACATAGCTAAGCATGGGCAAAATATGACAAATAAGTGCATAAATACGCCCTACATCATACATCAAAAAAATTTCCACTACAGAGAAACCAAACTTTCATAATAAGAAGCAGAAGGGACAATTTTTGGTTCATTCTCACATTTTCATTCCAACTTTTGGCAAAATCCTCCCCACTTCCTTTGCGATTCCCCTCAATTTCATATGTAATTCTCATCCCCACTACTTCATTATTTTACTTACTCTACAATCCTTCAGTTTTCATGCATATATGAATGTCGCGACCCGAGAGTACACCCGGATCGTAGACACGGGACAAGGGACCCCAAGAGACCCCAAGTCAACCCATGGCATAAGCATTCACTATCTCATTCAATAAACATGAAGGAAAACATAAATATAACTCAGCGGAAGTATAACTTAGCATAACAACAGAATAAACATCTGAAGATGAATACATGTCTAAGTCTGATAAGCCTCTAATATGGACGAGATGAAGGGACAACACCCCCAACTAGCTCAGAAATACTGAAGCTGAAAATACGCTCAAAATAACTGATACTCTAGTCCTCGGAGGATGAGGACTCACCAAGCAAGCAAATGCTAACTCTGACAGGCGGCTACGAACAGGGCTGGACCTGAGAACCGGATCTTGCATCATGAAACGATGAAACATAGAAGGTATGCGGTCAGTATGTGGAATGTACCAAGTATGTAAGGTAAGTAAGACTGCGTGAGCAATAATAGCCTTTTTAAAACAAGTCGTACATATATGATAGCCTTTAAGGATAGGAAACGATCACAAGCATTCATTATGAAATCATTCTTATTTAA